>JAYDZE010296720.1:0-18773 GCA_034509125.1 Monilaria moniliformis | reverse complement strand
TATCTTATCTACCAAACACCACATTAAAACTCTTATCTTAATCCAACAGTAATTTCTTATCTTACGGCCCATCTTACTTTATTTATCTTGCTTTAACTTATTTAGGCTATCAAACGAGCCTAAACATAGAGGGTGACATCAATAATAAAATACTGGATCTTATCCCATAGGACACTGGATCTCATCCACCGATTTCCAACTTGATATATACAAAACAATGCCTGATTTTTGCCAATTCCAACAAGTGTGACATGATGACATCACAATCCAACGTGTAACTTTCGGTCTAAATTTAAAATTATTTTGAACATAAAATATAATTCACATTACCTCAAAATAAAATTACTTTTCAAAAAATAAGTTTGAACTTCTTCCTCATCTCCGTCCCATAGCTCACAATCACTCGCCGCACCACCGGGACTCTGACGGTATCATTGCGGTGTGGCGCTACCGGTCCCGATGGAAGCATCGGCAATCAATGTATAAAAGCGAATAAGCAACTTCAATTGAAAAAATCGGACAAATCACCTTGAAAAAAAATCCGACAAATCACCTTGAAATTTTTCAGTAGTGAAATACCATCCAATTTTAGAAAGAAATCTTGATACTCAAATTGTCATCGAGACGTCTTCCAAGAAAAAATTCGCTCACCAAAGCCGAACTAGTTTAAAATTTCATTAAACATACATACATTAACAACCAAAAATCATAGATTAAACAAAACAATAATTTCTTTCTATAGCCAAAAGAAGCCAGCACAAATTAGAAACTAAGCAGAAATCCAGCGTTTCAAAGAAAAACTTAAGTTACTGATCGAGTGCATTAGGGCCACTGCAGTAATTCAAAACATGGTTCCAAACCCACTGAACCAAGAACCGCCGTCGGATTCCGTTCATGTTATACGTGGCGCCATCTTTGCCGTTCAACATTTGCCCCGTGTATGACCCTCCTCCCCCTGTCCCGTAAATGCCCTCGCACAAATCCGCTATTTCCACGGGGGAAACCGGGTCCTGACCCGCATACCAGGCGTTAACTAACGGATTCGTGGACAGTTCCGCT
Organism: Monilaria moniliformis; assembly: GCA_034509125.1. Taxonomy (NCBI): domain Eukaryota; kingdom Viridiplantae; phylum Streptophyta; class Magnoliopsida; order Caryophyllales; family Aizoaceae; genus Monilaria; species Monilaria moniliformis. The sequence continues at coordinate 17,714 of JAYDZE010296720.1, read as the reverse complement.
ATCTCGTGCGCGATAACGCTTATCATCCCGTCCACCCCTACGTCACCGTTAGGCGACTTAACGGGCTTCAGCCCCGGGATATAATCCGGTACGGCGAAGGGGTAGGCGCACACGCCGGCGCACAGCTTAGCAGAGTTCCCCACCCAGGCGTACGGTAGCGTGTACCCGACAATGGAAGGGAAAGTGAAGTAGTGAAAACCGCAAACATTGTTGCAGAAATCCTGAACGTACACGTCATCTGACGTCAGCAGGAGGTAGACCCCGCTCTTCGGGTTTATCGGCAGCGGGCGACTGGCGGCGGACACCGCCGACTTTATCACGGACTGCACAGAGAGGCGCGTGAGCGACTTCCCGTGGGAGTAGAAACGGTCGTTTTTCTGCTCCCCGACATGGACGGTCCGTGATATGTTGTTGTTTGTTTGATCGGTATAGAGCCGCACGGCTTTCCACCAGCCGGCAACGGAGGGTGGCTTGGTGTCGGCGGCGGAGATGGATTCGATGAAGTCGCGGATTATCCGCTTCTGAGAGCTCTTCCACGTACCGTACCAAATTGGGTAGACGGTGATGTTAGCGGTGAGGACGGGGCCCATGTGGTATTTCAAGTGGACGAATTCCGACGAGCCTTCATATTTTTTGGAACTGCCGTAGAGCAAATCGGTGGCGTTGGGATTGGTATTGGGCCACGGCCGCCAGCATACGACGGGAGCGGCGAAGAAGAGGGAGAGAAGGAGCGGCGCTAGGACTAGAGCAGCTGTGAGTGACAACGGCGGCGGGGGGGACATGATTACGGCGGCGGAGGAAATTGTGGGGGATGGATTGGGAGGGTTGGTTGGGAGCGTGAATTGGGATTGGATATATACTAATACTATAGAGTGATGAAAATATTTGCATGTACGAACAAGAGAATTATATAAGTGGAAACTGGGGATTAGTGGGTAATGGAGAACAGATGGATTCTTAAAAAGTGTAGATGGAGCCGTGGGGCCCGCGAAGGTATGATTGTGCATTCGCCGCTGGTGACATGGAGGTACCGCATTCGCTGTCTCCTTTTTTTGGCGGGAAAAAGTTGGGTCCGGATGGGTAATTCGGCAATCGCGGGTTTTGGAACTGGAGCACGCCTTTTTGGGGACCGCTTGCTGCTCTGGATTTCTGTGTTGTGTTTGGAATTGAAAGACTGCTAATTTTGTTTTGGAACATTATTTTTTTTTAATATCTTTTGTGTGACATTTTAAGATCTTTTGTATGTAAGATATCTTTGGATGATTGAGATAACTCAAGTGTTGGGGAGACAGTAATTATGAAGGAGGGAAAAGAAAAACAAGAATTGCAGTGAATGTGATGTATTTTAATGTTGGAATAGACATCTCGATGATTTTCGAGGTATTGAAATATGATCTTATATAAAGTCGATTTAATTTTGAACGCACCTAGAGTATGCATTTTATTTTAAAATGTAAAAAACATGATGAAGATTAACGGTGGAGATAGACTCATCAATTAATTGGTGGGATAACACGAAACAATTACTTACACATGTGTTTAATACTTGGTTATCTTCGTCCCATATTAAGAAACTTTGGTTCGCCATAACTCAATAAATAATCACATGTTCAGGGCATGTGCAGTAGCGTACTGTGAGTATGACGCTGAGTGCTCAAACTCTTGAGTATGCCGCTGAAGGCCGTTGTGCACAGGCCACATGCACGCTCTTACTTGCATGAGCACGTTCCGCCGCGCCCAATCAATGGACACCACGTGGTGCCCTTAATTTTCTAATTATAAAATTAATCTTCTAAGAAAAAATAATATTAAATTTTCAAAATAGCTCATACTTAAAATCAAATCCATGTGAGATATACTTAAGTAAAACCTATAAGTTTTTATAAGTTGTTTTTCAACTCCTTTACTTTGTGTATTCGAAGTATATATTTTAGAACAGGTTTTAGGAGGTTTTTATAAGTTATTTTCCCATCTTCTTTGCTTTGTATATTCGGTGCGTGATATAATTGAGCACATTTTATAATTGAACTTACTATCTAATTAGTTCCAATTTAAAAAATTAATTAAATACTTATTTGAAAAGTTTATTTTAATTATTCAAATATTCTCTTATAGTCTTATATAGTAATCTTATTATGTAATTAATGGTTTATTTCAATTATTCAAATATTTGGAATGTTTATTTTAATTATTCAACTATTTGGAAAGTTTGTTTAATTATTCAATTATTAAAATTTATTAATTTTCATATATATTCAAATTAAAATAATAAAAATAAAATGTGAGTAATGTAAGTGGGCTCTATGAATAGTGTAAGTACTCAAGAATATAGTCTTAACTGATGTGAGAGAAAAAGTTAGGCACGCGAATAGTGAATGGTCAAGGTGACAATGCTCAAGGGATACTGATGCTCTAAAATATTATTTTAATAATTTTCTAAAAATAATATCTGACATATCAAGTCGGTCTTTCCATATATGCTTAAGTTTCACAATCCTCAAATATACTTCATTAAATATAATTTAAATCTATTTTACAACAGATCAGGTAAACTGGAATTCTGAAATTGGGTGGTTTTTATTACACTTGTATCAGTAAAATAAAATAAAAAATCGTAGTACATAAAAATAAATGATTTTGAATGAGTGAAAGAGCGTTTTTAATTTCGATGTACGTTGGCAATCAAAGATAATCTTAATATGCACTAAATCAGCGGTAGTTGCACTAGTAATAGTTAATGGCAATGGCATAAATTTGATTAATTGATGGTTATGTGTCTAAAAATTAGACACATATTTGGGAATGAAATTTTATTTCACTTCTGACGAGCATAAATTAACTTGTGTCTTAATTTTGTATTTTAATTTATTCCTTAAGTTCAGAATATTAATTGATTATTGTGCGCAACTACCAAATTAATAGCAGTTGAGGTAACTTCATTTTCATGCGAGAGCTAGGTAATTTCGACACACTTAACTTAATTGTTTTTTTTTTTTTTTTTTTAACAAGAAGAAGATAAAGTAATTATTTCAAGTGATGACACAAACACACCCGAAATAAATCGTGCGCATAATCATTGAGCTTGGTCGAAGAAGATAACGTAATTATTAGTTCATTTAAGTACTTATTATTGCATATCATCCATCCCCCACTCGTAGCTGCAATTCTTGATACAAATTGCGCTCGCACCATCACATGCGCATACCATATCTCATACATAAAACTCACGATTTACCTAATCTACGAAACTCTATAAACAAGAGATGGTTTCATGTCTTTCTTTAAAAAAAATTAAAAAATGTTGGAATGTAGTATAGATATATGCAGCCAATGGAAATTATGAATTGTATTTAAGGGACCAACTTTGATCTATAACTCTCAGCAACTACTGTGCAAGTCTTCACCGCCCCCATTAAAAGACAGACAGAAATTTAAATGAGTTGGGATGTGATGTACAAATTTCTTAAGTGAGTGATACCCCACTTCCACCCACACTTTTTAAGTCTTTCTTGCCATCCCACTTAATTTTGATCCTCATTTTCCAGTACCATATGCTATGAATTCTTGCCCATGAAATTTATGAATTCGGTCAGCACGATTCTCTATCACTAATCATGCACTGCCCAAATGTCAATTTATTGTTTAATTTTTCCTTGTATTAGGCAGTGAATTTATTTTTATATTTATGATTCATCATTCAATGCAGCATGCCTCTAAAAGAAGAAAAGGGGAAAAGGCTCGCCCACACACGGAATACTTTGAAAAGTTCTCTTTTAAAAAATAATTAGGTTATTTGTCACGGTGTTAATTGTACGTACGTTTGCCAACGTAGAGTACATTATAATGCATATAGAGATATGTTTATTAATCATACATATATACAAAGGGTTTGATTAATATCAAAAACCATTTCCACGTACGTGTTAACTAAAAACCATGCATGTCTAATTCTTCAACAAAAAATTAAATTTATACAATCTATTAGAACATTTTATATGTTAATAATTTTCATTACCTCTGTTTTTTGTACATGTCCCCAACTGTGAAATTACGGATACCAGTATAAAAATTTTCTTGTCCATAAATGCATACATGCAACTAATTACTCTTGGATTTTGAAATGGAACACTTATTGGAAACTTAAGGAAGAAAAAAAAAACCAATACAGGACAATTATGAGTTAATATCGGTGAAGAAATACATATTATATTAATGCTTCTTTCATGTTAATGTTTTTTTTATATATATTGCACTTTATGCAAAAATTAATGATTTAGATGAATTTTTGTTAACAGGAAAGAAAAAGGTTTTACTTGGTCCGCACTCTTTTGTACAAATACATTAAAATTTTGCTGCAAAAATAAATGCCATAAATTGAGAAAAAGAATGTGTTGAATAATCAAATTAATGTTAGAACTTGAGTCAATCAATTCAGCATCAAAATGAGAATACACTAAATTTAAGTTAATTATAGTTTATAGTTTGATTTTTTTTTTTTAATTTATAACACTAACTTTGATTGTAGTTTATTTTATAACTTGAATTTTCAGAGAAAATTCAATTATAGTCTGAATTTTGAACGTAGTTTATTTTATAACTTGAACTTTGAGAAAATAAAACAAAATTATAATATAAATTTTAAGAAATTGGTTAATTATAGCTAGCAATAACAAGAATGTCAAATTTGCAGCTTATAAAAAGGTTCATTCGGTTGATGCATGTTTTTTTCCAGCCATATTCAATATAAAGATTTGTCGTATTACTCGACAATTTTGGTTGAGTGTTGTGATGATAGTCGTTCTTCGCTCTTTTCCGGTGAAATTCACCATCATTACTCGACCAAAATTATTGAGTATTGTGAAAAAGTCCGTCTTGACATGGACGACAAATCTCACATATAAATCGAACAACTCTTGTTATAAAATGAGTGAAAATTAGTTGCAAACTTGACATTGATATTGTTGCTAACCATAATTGAATAATTTCTTAAAGCTCGGATTATAGTTGAAACTTTTCTCAAAGTTCAGACTATAAAATAAATTAAATTAAAATTTAGGCTATAATATTCTCTCAAAATTTATATTATGAAACAAATTAAATCAAAGTTGAGATTCTAAATTAAAGAAAGCTGAAAAATTCCCAAAATTTGTGTCAACGTGCTAGTTTTAGCCAAGAATCTACCCAATTTGTTATTGGTTATCACATAAAACTTGACAAGATAATGAACCACACTTATAAATTTGAAAATAACTCCATATTTGCACAAGTATGGAGTTAAGTTGATTGCCATTACTAATTCCGAACCTTATGGAAGATGCTACCAAATGGCGATTACATTATTATTTGGCAAAGATGAATTATTTTTGTGAGGGAAGAAACGACAAAAAGAGTGATAAGTGAATCACGGAGTGAATGACGCTAGTCAGCTAGTGTGTGTGAGCGTGCAATCTGTTAAGAGGCAAGGAAATTAATAATGCAGAGACGAGGCCCACTGCACCAGCTGAGCAGGAAAGCGAGCTGTAGGGCCCATTTTACGGCCCGAAGCTCCCAAACAAACTTCATAGGCCTTCACGGGGTCCATTTTACCTGACACATACAGATTTACATTTCCCTATTTCTTTTTCTCTCTGTTTCCATTTTCACTTCAGCGAGAGAGACTCGATTGTTTTTTGATTTTGTTATGCAACGCGCGTGCGTGCGTTTGCACCTCCTATTTTGTCACGTTTCTCACGCGCAGCTGCTCCGACATGTTCAGCGAAAACTTTGCCCATTGTTGTTGATCTCCGCACCTACGTGGCACCCACCCCCTGTGGCGGCGCGTGACTGGGCCTTGTTTATTTTTCCTTCAGTTTGTCACTTCATTTTGGTTCGCTAAAACTTCAAAATACATAATTAGCCCAATTACTTGGGGTATTTGTTATTTAACTATTTTCTACTTATTTCTTCGTTGAAGCTCTTATATATATTGAAAAAGCAGTGTTATCTTGTGAATATCACATTTATATTCATAAATATTGTGTTGGATCCCCAGCAAATTTTGATATGGATAAGAATTCCGTAGACTATACAGTCTATACTGTCCAGTGTGGGGATTATTTTTTGGGACCATCGCTGGGAGTGGGAGCTAATATAGCGGCTCACAATTTACCTAATTTTGTTTTTGTCTGGAAAGCGGAGTTTTCCTCCTGTGATTTTCATATATTGTACACCTTGATTGAAATCAATATGTCTCATGTTTCATCTAGAAAGTAGACATTTTTATCGTAAACATATCCATCTATGAGTGATATTTTGGGAAGATATTGAGCTGACGATTATATTTTCTGAACGACTGGGTGATTCACATTCTTTGTCCAACTGAATGCAACAAAATGTCACACGTTTATTAAAATTTACAATCGGCATTCACATGCCCCATTCACTTGCTAAGACTGTAGAAAAATAATTCAAAGAGACATATCATGTTTCAAACCCCAATAAAGTTGCCCATCTAATTTGTCATATCTAATTTCAAACCCCATTAAATGCCCCTTCTCAATCCCCATCTACAATTCATTAGACCAAAATTTATCTACTTTATAGATATCGAGAGATACAAGTCCAGCTAAGCGCGCTATGATTTTCACTACTTTGTAATCAACTGAAACTATCTTTCAATGGACGATAATGAATTCAAAACAAAATTAATCTTTACCGTCGTAGTAGCCCTCAATTCATCACCGTATCAGTAACGACAAAGTATATAAGTATGTATACTTATATATGAAAACGAAAAGTAAAATCTAAGAATTCAACAAGGATAACTGAACATTTAAAAATAAACTAGATAAAGTAATTTGTATTTCAATTATTCAAGAAGCCAAACCTTTTAAAGCAAGTGAAACATGTAAAACAACAACTCTCGTTGTTTGTGGCACTGTATGTAACTGTTAAATTGCTTTTTTCTCATAAACTCATCGAACATATACAGTTAAATCACATAATTATTACCCATCATCAGTGTTACATTTTTAGTAAGTCACAATTTTGAAAGCTTTATATTCGTGCAATACAATTATAATTCTTCAATAGTATGTAGCAAAAATAATACAACATTAGTAAATTTGGTAACAATAATACAAATTACATCATAAATTTTGGAAAATTTCATGGTACACAACATTAACAGTTGAATCACAAGTAGCATCGTCATCGTTACAAACTAATATCTTCAAACATTCCGATTGGTGACTCTTGACAATGCAACATACAACAGTCCATGACTAAAAACAGTCCAACATGAGTGAGAGATTGACCTTGAATTTTGTTAATCGTCATTGTACATAAGACAATCAAAGGAAACTGACGACGTTGAAACTTGAATGGCAGCCTTGGATCAGCAGGTGTTAAAGTCATCCTAGATATCAACACTTTATGACCCACTTGATACTTTTGCTTCCAAAATATGTGTACTTAGTTGTGTAATAATCAACCTCATACAGTTACATAGACCATATACAATCTATTGGCATGGTGTATGTAACAATATCACAAGCGTACCTAGTTTCAATAAGAACTCATGATTAGGAGTACCAGAATGCTTTAAATTATTCAAAATTTCAACGGCGTGTAGGTCTCCCAAAGCATTTGAATTCGAGTTTGACTTTGGTAAGTTATCTGAACTTAAATAAATGACCTTCAACATGGTTCAAAATAATCATGAATTGATTAATAGACTCAACCACATCTAAAGTAGGAGCAAGTATTGCTCGATCATATAAGTAAGAGCTCAAATCTATGTGGTTGATATAAAGTGGATATGTGCTTGAAACTATGCATTTAAGATCATCACCACCTCCCTTCAACACAATATCATTGGGAATGTCTATATTGGTGTGTTTGTCATTTGGATCACCAATGACCTCATCTCCAATTCTTTCAATCCAATCTGAAAACTCCTTTAACTTTGATGCCTCTTCATCAGATTGAATACCAAAAAGTCTCATGTTTTTCGTCAACCTCAAAATTTTGCAACGACTCCAAAGATACGAAGAGTTAATTGTAGAATTCATAACATCCTGCCTACTACCCTTAGGAATAACTGGCAATATTTGTCTAAAATCACCACCATACACTACAGTTTTTCCACCAAAAGGAACATCCATACTTGATTCATTGCAACTTCGGATGATCTCTCGTAAACTCATATCCAAAGCTTCAATGCAATGTTTGTGAACCATAGGAGCTTCATCCCATATAATAATCTTCGCATTTACAATCAACTTTGCAAGTGGACTTTCTTGTTTGATATTAAAAATTGAATCTTCATTTAGATTAATAGGAATCTTGAATCGAGAATGAGTCGTTCGTCCACCAGGCAATAATAACAAAACTATACCACTTGAGGCCACATTTAAAATAATTTCACCCTTCGAACGTATCACAACTGACAATGACTTTCATATGAAGGTTTTGCCAGTGCTTCCATATTCATAAACAAAAAATGTTCCACCCTTATTCAGAAAAAAAAAATATTATTGTGTATTAAATATATATCAAATGAAAGTCTTACGTATAAAAAACCGATAACAAATAGAAAAAATATTACGTAAGAAATTATTATCGAATTTCTTACGAAATATTGTAAATTTTGTAAATATAAATCATTATAGTGTGAAAATTCAAATGTCATCTACTTCAAACTTGATATAGAAATTTGGCTCTCCCTCATCGTCAATTCTGAGCCCATACATAAAAAAAATGTGGGTTGTCTTTCACTATTCCATATTTATAAGCCATCACTCTCTGATATGTAAGGATGTGTAGTAATTGAATGACATTCCTCTTAAGTCAGTGTAACTAATACACCCAACAACTGTGATTTCAGTCAAATAAATTGAATATCAAATCGTCTTGAGTCGGTGAAAATGTAAATATAATAACTAAAGAAGGGCACGCTTAGTTATCACAAATCACACACTTAGATCCAAGTTTCTACCACTAGTTAAAAAAAATACTTCGAAATCTACATTAAAAGCACTTTCAATTTCATAAGAAATTTTTTAACTTCCGCTAACTTTTTCGATTTTTATTTCTTTCAACTATTAACATGACTAATTTCTGAAACATCCAACCAAAGTGTTTTTTTATGTATTAAATGGGAATTGTTATTGTGTATATTTGACGAAGACACGTACATTGACTTTTGTTTTCTTGCTTTGCATACTTCTACAAATTATGGCAACTCATCAAAAATTACTGAATAACATGACTACTCCGTCTGAATACGATAATGTGCCCGAATTCTTCAAGATTTTACTGCATCATCTGCACGAAAAAAAAGGTTGGTGTCCTCATGTGTAATGCCTTTCACTTTCACTTAGTCAATGTTTATAATTTTCATCAATTGTTTCCGTTTCTAACTTCCCACTGTTAGTGTATCCCGAGTTCGCCCACACCTTTGATGGTCCCCATCCCATGACGTAGAAGCTCGAAAGATCACCAGATATGTCTTGGGAGGTAGGAATCACGAAACTGAAAAATGAATACTACATGGATAAAAGATGGATAGCTTTTTGGATACAATTTTATGTACATGAGTATGGTTTGCTCGTATTCTCCTACGTTCGCCCATCATGCTTCTTTGTAGATCTTCGCCTCAAGCGACATCAAGAAAAGGCTTCCTAGACCTGCAAGTATATAGTAAGATTAACATACTTGTTGCCATACTTGTATTTAATGATTACACAAATAATTGTGTGTTTTTCGTCCACTATGTTTTGCAATAAACTATATAAGCATCAAGATGAAGCTTCATCTTCAAAAAGGATTGTCAGTCCCAATAGTTGTTCTGTCTCGAAAAAGGCCATGAAACCAAATTTCTCCTTGCATCATAACCAAACTATATAGTCATACAAAATCACATATGACTCATATACAAACTAATGAATTGCTCAATTGTGTACCCTACAGAATATACCAAAAAAGTTCTAGACAGAACATGTGACAGGTCTCATTCCACCGAGCATTTTGTGAAAGTCATCTAGACTTATTTGAATGTTTGCATGCTTACATCAGTTTCTGTAACTTTATTTCTGTTGATGTCAAAACAAATGTAATAGATAGTAAATAGCATAGTCTATCAAAATGCAAAATAAGATTGATAAATGAAATGGATAAGACACTAAATAGTATACTAGAACTAAAGAATAGATTTGAAAATAAATTCTTCACAAAGAGAGCATATAGAACAAATATTTCAAATGGCGAGAATTTTGGGAACATAAGATATATATAGACAAAAGTTTACAGAATTACCGCTTTGATTTTAAATTAAAGTAACGTCACGTACTTCAATAGATTTTTGAAAAGCAATACTTTTTATATTACACGCATGAAAAAATGGACAACTTCAGCGTGAAGCTTGGATGCATCTTCGCAGAAAGCATATACCAAAAATTACAACCGAGATGCTTGGCTACGTCATTTTAAGCTATGCAGAGTGGCACAAAATCATTATGCTTGACGGAAAAATAGCGAAGATTAAGTATAGCTCACATTACTGCTTTTTTTATATTAGTATAGATTTGAAATTGAATTTCTATCTGCTCACAAATAAAATAAATACCTACAAAACCGACTTCTTAAATGCCCACAAAGAGCCTTGTTACAAAACTTAAATTCATTAGTTCAGCACCAATCTTATATTCGAATTTCAAACATCTAAAAGTCAATCAATAAACAAGTTTAAACTTAACTAACACAAACAGAAATACAGCAACAGCGCGGACCATCTAGGAGTCAGCAATGGTAACTTCGACTTCTACACCAGGTTCAATGGTGATTGAAGTAATCTGCTTCACAACATCCGGTGAACTGAAAAGGTCGATGACTCGCTTGTGCACACGCAGCTCAAACCTATCGAATGTGTTTGTTCCTAAAGAGTAAATTCAACAAAATGTTAAGTGTGCACAAACATAAACAGCATCAAGATTATGTGGACAGATCAGGTAATTAGAACTATTCAGAGGAAACTGAATAAGAACTAAAGATGCTCAGCATTCTATGACCAAGATGTAAAGCCTAAAAATTAGTACGAAAAACAAAACAGATTCATGCAAAGACCTCTGCCACCAATAAAAGATATCATGAAAAAATCAGACTTTCATCCTACAAGGAAACTCAAAAATATTTTCAAAGAAGAATTTACAAAAAACAAAATCTGTTTATAAAACAAGCCACACAAATATTCAGAAGATACATGAACAAGAAATTCATAAACATTAGTTTGAATCAAGAAACATTACAAGATGATAGTTGAGACAGCTTCACATAAGCAAGCAATCAAAGGGGAAAATGATACAATATAAATTTTACAGTTTATATAGGATCCCTACCTTCACCACAAGGAGACTTCCTAGTGGTGATTTTGAGAACTTTGGTTGGCATTCTGACTGGTCCCTTCACTCTCAGCCTTTTGTCCTTGGCACCACGTACAAGGTCAGCACAAACTGTTCACAGAAACACCAGGTCAACAGTGCCTCAATCTTATAGGAACCATATAGACCAACGGACAAAAATCAGGTTGTTAAAAAGTACCAATAAATCCATAATTCAAAGTTGGTAAAGTATCATAACTCGGAGCATATACATAATTGATGAATGGCTCCAACAGACTACAAAGAAACCCATTAAATGGTACAAAGAAATCCCCAGCCAATAATGGAGATGTAAAGAGTATATCCATGATTCATGATTACATCCATCAGAAATCAACCAAGTAACCAGTACCAACTATTCCGTACCTTCAATTGTAAAAAGAATAAGAAACAAAGATCTTAACACATTTAAATAATCATATCAATCAATTTCACGTAAACAAACTGAAACTTTCTAAATAATTGAGCTGGTAAAAATATGGAATTTATTTACTCGCTGCCACTCATACAGCATCAGCACAGTAGAAGAATTTATGAAGTTGACTCTCACTATAACATAAGCTCTTTTTATATAACTTTTATGATTAAGCTCCTTAAAGTGGTAAGCAATCATTCTTTAGAAGAAATTGCTCCAAAAATCATAATGTTGTTAGAAACTTTAAGCTCTTTAAAAAAATAAGGGCACTCAAACACCATGTTGAAAAACAGAACGCCATTTTCAAAGCAAAGCTGTGATTGTAATTACACCATTGTCATTACAAACATTTTATATGATCTTTATATGAATACTCCAACTATTATTCAACGATACAAACTGGACTCATAATGCGAGACTCACAAAACCGTTTACAACGAACCACACGGCGCGATATATGACAAGGCGCTTAGTAGAATTATGGTGGGCAGGCATAGCAATTTTGCAATTTATGCCACAACCAAAATAAATTTGTCTTCGAGCATACAAAAAACCAGGAACATGTCACCCGAGAAAATCCAGAGCTCAGATAGAGAAATCGAATAATGAAACCGAATTAAATCAAACTTATATATAAAGGGTGTACCTTTCTCGAGATTTTTGACATTCTTGGAGGACAGAGTGATGCGGATCTTGTGAATATGCTCCTGGGGCTCCTCCAACCCCGGCTTCGTCGGCTTCATTGTTGCAAATGACATTGTTTCTTCTGGCCCGAACTACACACATAACAGTACAGTCAATCAATCAGTGAACAAATTTTCATTTCGCGAAAGAAATAAAAAATAAGTAGCCGATTATGAAATTTTAGCATGTGAGTTTACCGGTGGCGGATAGAGGAGTGCGGCGGCGGGGCTAAGAAAACTGAGAAGAGTTGGATGAAATAAGCGAGCAGCTGATATGGAATTGAGATTTTAAACCTAGCGACAAAACTAGGGTTTTTTTTTCCTTCATGTTTTGGCTATTTGCGTTGCGTACCCTGCTATTGGGCTTATTTATAAAACACACCCAATAAATTAGATTTCACCACAAGCACAACATTAATAGCCCGAAATCCCCCTCAAAATTAGATTCCCATGATGAAGTAGCAAATTAGCTGCAAATTGAGCTAATTCACGATCAACTAATCTCGTCAAACCACAACCATGCTTAATACCAATCACAAATTCTTATTCCACCAACTCAAACACCTCAACAAATCATCTAGAAGAGGCTACGGCCCTCTCTTAACTTTCCACAAGTTTGTTATTTATCAGCTTAATTCCCAAAAAAATTCGGCCACATTAGGTCATCCTTATTGCCGCCAGAAAGTGAAGGAAAAAGGAGGCGGCCGCGGCCGGGCGGCGTTAAAGGGGCGATAGCCGCTTCTTAGCCGGGCATTCCGCCGCTGGAGCGGCTGGTGGCCAGGCTGCGGCGGCGGCGGTAATGTTCGTACGCCTCAATACGGCGGCCTCACTTTTTTTTTTAAAAAAAATGAATATAAATGTAGTGTGAAAATGTGTGATTTGACATATTTGGGAAGATAAAAGGCTGCAACTCACAAGTACAAAAAATTAATGGAGAGTGGGGCTGGGGTGGCGATGGGGAGTGGAGATGGGGTGGAGTGGGGTGCCAAATTTTGTCAATTAATTGATGCAAAATGGGGAAGGAAAACTCACACCTCTTCATACTCTCACACATATTCATCTACCAAATTTGTTATTATGGATCCAAAATTGGGAAAATTTCCTCCTTCATCCGATGATTTAGCCGAATTTTTTAACTTATGTCGGAGTAAGAGTTGGGATCCAAATGATTCAGCGGTTTTCTTCAGCATAATATAGATCTCACTCCCTTTTCGGTTTCCATGGATACTCCCACAACCCCAGCCTTGTCAGCGATCAACGTGGCGGACTACAACGTCGATGATATGTATACCATCGACGAGTTGGTATCGTCTCCTCCTGTAGCGTGCAAAGGAAAAGGAAAGAAGGCACCCCCTGCGCGTGCAGGATCCAAAAAATATAGGGCGGAAGAGACGAAAATACTGGTTCGATAGGACGTTGATGTTTTTGAAGACCCAGTGATCGGAAACGGCCAAAGGGTACGCGTCTTGTGGGAGAAGATTACGGAAAAATACAACGCCTTGAAACAGATCTGGGCGTTGGAGTGCGACTATGACCACCTGCGCAAGCATTGGGGTCGGCTCCAGGCCGATATATCCAAATTTAGGGGTGGAGAAAAATACCGATATACCGGACTTATCGTACAGAAAAAATACCGAAAATACCGAAATTTCGGTATACCGTAAATTTCGGTAAGGTATGATATCGTACCGGAAGGTTATTGTACGGTAACGGTATGAATTTCAGTATACCGCGGTATACGGTATACCGAAAATTCGGTATATACCGTATTTTACGGTATATACCGAAAAGTACGGTATATACCGTTAAATCGGTAAACAGTATATACTGATAATATGGTATATACCGTATTCTCTTACCATACCGTATGCATATATATATATATTAAATATATTTATAGTATTAATACATATTTATAATATAAAAATTATTTATAATATTATATAATTTTGGTATGAAACGGTATTTCGGTATGACGGTATGCCGTAATTCACGGTATACCGAATTTTGGTACGGTATACCGAAAATACGGCATGGTAACAGTATTAAAAATTCTGCATACCGAAATTTCGGTATACCGGAGTTCGGTATACCGAAAAATTCGGTAAGGTAACGGTATGGTATTTACTAATATCAGCATTTACGGTACGGTATACGGTATGATAGTTTCAGTACGGTATAGCGTACCGATCCACCCCTAAGCGAACTTGGGCTTAACTTATTTAATAATTACCAAGTAAATTGATCAATGAAGCAGAGACATATCATATAATAATTGTTCTACTTCTGAAGCTCCTGAACGTAAGAACGATTTCGACGTCTCATTCCTTGAGAATACAATTAATTCGACAACTATGTTTTTGTAAAAATAAAGTATCTTATTTTTTCCTATGTGGGACATGTCAAATCAAATAATGAAGTATTCAAAATCTAGTTGATTCCTAAATATTTCTGCGCATATCAGCAGACATTAACTCACATACTTAAATATGTGAGTTTAAACGTCTTAGCCTAATTAAGATTAAAGGGGACACATATAAAAGCATTGGGATCACATGCCGACGGCTTATACAACAAAGGCGCAAAGGTTTTAACTTTTAAGCCTGTGGATTAGATTAATATTTTATTATTTAATAATCAGACTACCTTTTGAATATATTTTTTTTATTGTGAGGACACTCTGAACTTTGCCGCTGAACTTACAATGAATTTGCAATGCATCTATAAGCTACTGGTTGAATTTACTAAGCTAAATTTATGATTTTGCTATGCGTGGAGTTTGGTGCAATAATTTATAAATATAATGCAAATTTATACTAAGTTCAGTACATAATTCATAATAACTTTTATATCCCAATTGTACTATCTATTATTCCAAATCGATTCCATCCACTATGGAGATAAGTAATTCACCTTTTCGTTTCTTCAAAAAATTATGACGCGTTGATTAGTAGTAATTAAGTAATGCAGATGATAATAGGAAAGTATGTTATCCTTTATTAGTTTGCTAGAATAATCATTATTTAAAAATTTTAAATATGTCCTTTCGAAATATCCACAGATATACTTAGGATTGTATTGCCACCCCACCGCCTTCTTTGACAAACTCAAAAATAAATAAAATCTGTAGTTTCACCTTCCCATGTTATTTGGACTTGATAACAAGGAATATGACATGTTTATGTTGTCCATTCTCCTTTCAATACCAAAAAAGGCAAAAGAAAATCATGTTACAAAAATAATTTATTGTGTAACCGGTCTGGAATTGGATTTTTTTTTTCTTTTTTTCGTTTACTCTGATTTTCTTTAGTATCTTCGAATTCAGTAAGTGTGATCTATCATTCATTTATTATAGGGCTCATTACTTTTTATTCTATTTTTTGCATTATATTTCAGTATACGGGATATTAATTAATTCATTTGAATCTTATGCGTGTAAAAACATACGGCACAAACACCAGAAAATTCTTCATTGCTGGGAGGTACATGGTTTAATTTATTTCAGTTACTTTAATTATACAACTATAATAAAAATTGCATCTCTAGAGTTGATGTGCACAAAAATTAACTTCAAGTGTGAGGTAATGTTTACCTTCTAATTCCTAATTGAACATATATTATTTGGCAAATCCTATAGTTAAGAAAAAAGAAAGATAACTATTGAATTTTCGTTTGAAGATATGACCTAATGATAGAGCGAGTATTCTCAAAGATAAATATATATTTCGAATTCGAATCTTAAAAACAACTATTAAGTTGAGTAATTTACAAGCTATTAAACCAGGAGTAGGGTTTACCTACTGTCATGGTGCACTTCTCTTGTAATAAAAATAAAAAGAAGAATGACAGCCATCCCCTAAGAATTTTGCATTGTAAAGCTCAAAGACTACAAAAACTGGGCTAAACGTTGCACAAACCTGGCCCAAAATGCAAATGAAAAAAAAAAAAAGGTATATAATATATTAATGATTTCATCACTATAAAGCTAAAGAAAAACACACTAATAATACAGATATGCAACAGCCACAACAAATGAATTCACTACATGAGTCAAGAAAAATGACTGATCAAATCTTACTCAATGCAACCACACGCATCCATCAAAAATCAACACTTTTCTCATCATCTCTGTGTTCATTTTGGTGCAGGATCATGGCTTCCACCACCAGTAGTAGGTCTGCAAAACACCAATGATTTCTTTCATCTTCGTATCAAAAGAGACGAACCCATGCGCGCCTCAAGAAGCAGGCATGTATGGTGAGGAGGAGGAGGAGGAGGAGAACACGCCAAAATATACCTTGCAAGCATCATGATACGAAGAGGGAGGCCCCGGGTGCACAAATCCCACAACCCTAGCTTGCTTACAGCCTGGGGGAACACGAACACGAGCATCATTAATACAGGTGAAATAGTCGATCAAGAAATTGAAAAGGCGATTGCAGGTTACTCACATCAGCTAGCGTTGACCTTGGCATTGTTGAGGAAAGAGACCAAGTTATCAGCAGGGTGCGAGATAGCAGCGCAGAACAGCCCGGCTATGTAGCCACCGGAATGACATACTTTTATATGGCCTCCACAGTATCATCAAAAGTGGCAAACTTCATCATTGTGTCTACACAAATTTTCCACAAATAAATAGAAAGAAAATCAACGCAACGGTGAATAAATATAGAAAGTGGTTAGAAATTTCATGAAGACTTGCGTTTATCATTTCCATTTTTCTTTCCTTCTAGTCACGCAACTCTCATGGAAGCCGCGCGCGGTCAAGATTCTCTATTTCAAAACCATATTTCATCTCATTTTTGTTGGCGGCTAAGGAGGTATTTAATTACCAGAATTTCTTATATTCCATTTTTTTAATTAGATATCAATAAAGTAAAATTAACTCAAATGATATAAGTTATCAAGACCTTAGCAATACCTCAAATTTTCAATCTTTTATACTATTTTATCTATCTAGACTAATCTTCAAAAGTAAATGCCCCTAAATGTTCCAAATCTAACATTAAGGGTCTCACTTACTACGCAGTGTGCTATAAAATGTGAGAGATTGTACTGCGTGAGAACGTCTGTATATGAGGACCAGTGGCGAAGCCACGCTGGGGCATGGGGGGCCCATGGGCCCCCAGTAATTTGGAAAATTTTGAGGGGTATTTTAGTAATTTCATATTTATAAATAAAAAAATATATAATATTAAA
>JAYDZE010296609.1:0-18774 GCA_034509125.1 Monilaria moniliformis | reverse complement strand
CCAAGAAAATTATACAACTGATAATAATACAACTTATGAAGGTCCATCTGCACCACACTGTTCGATTCAATTGGGGGGGGGGAGAGAGATAGAGAGATGAAGCCTGACCTAATTAAGGAAAACCAGTGGTGCGGCGTCGGCGACGGGGCGGCGTGAGCGGGTGGCGGGACGCGGGCAGTGGCGGAGCTGCGTGAGCGGGCGGCGGGACGAAGCAGTTGAGTGGGCGTGAGCGTGACGAAGTTGTCGGGCGGCGTGAGGCGGGCGGCGGGACGAAGCAGTCGAGCGTTGTGAGCGGGCGCGAGCGTTAAACACTGAATCTGAAATGAATGTAGGGTTGGCGAACTGATATCAGATGCTCGCCGACGGACGACGCAGTCGCCGATCCGTCGGCGATTAATTAAAACTCTTAACGACCGATAAGTATCCGTCGCCGATAATTTCAACTAGCTAACAACGGATTACAGTCCGTCGCCGGATATTTAAACTCCATTAACGACGGAATAGAGTCCGTCGTCGATAATTTCAACTACCTAACAACGGATGACAGTCCGTCGCCGGAAATTTAAACACCCCTAACGACGGAAAAGCGTCCGTCGTCGACCTTAATGACGGCGATTCCGTCGTCCATTCCGTCGTTAAACATGGCGCGAATGTTTCCCTCCACGATCCGTCGTTAATCCGTCGCCAATTTAGTTGTCCAAGATGGCACCTTTCGTCCGTCGTTGTTCCGTCTTCGTTGGGCAACGGAGATCGTTCCGTCGTTAAATTGTTGTTTTTTTGTAGTGACACAACATCTTAAAATAAGCTCAGAACTATACCTCTAACTATATGAAAAACAAATTTAATAACAGTTCTACTCTAGCTATAACATGATAGAAATAGTGAATATGAAGGACATATAATTCTAGAAAGGGAAACTTTCCCCAAAACTCCATTTCTTCAAAATTGAAATCTGATAAATTAATTGATTTTCAAGCTAAAACATTGCAATAACGCACATTAAAATTGTAATAACAAACAGCAAGATGAAACCAACGTAGGTAAGAAATCAGATAAAATAATTGAAAGAATATTACAAATGTCATAGAACAAACGTAAAGAGAAAAACTAAGAAAATATAAATGTACCTTTAGGCCATGGAAGCGGTAGCAGGGACCAGGACGGCAAAGGCGGGATGACAGCGAGGCGGGGCTGGGGACAAGGCGGCAGAGGCGGAAAGGGAGAAAAGAGGTGGGATAAAATGGAGAAGAAATAAATGGGGAAAAAGGAGTCTACGTTCGTATATATTAAAAGTTATCGAGCATTTCTTGTGCTTGGTATATATTTTTAACTAAAATGTCTATAAGTTACCGAGCATATAGGTGCTTGGTCCGCCATTGATAAACAACGTTATTATTTTTAATTAATATGTTACCGAGTATCTAGGTGCTTGCTAACATACAGACGACGGTTTACCGAGCATGCAGTGCTCGCTAAGTTATCAATTTGCGTGGAATCATGACGTGACCAATTTTTCGACCCAAAAAAGGTAGGATTTTTCCCATTTCTACTTTACCGAGCACCTTGGTGCTCTGTAAGGTTAGAGATCACAATGGTGCTCGCTATTTACTCTTCGGCGTAAAACTTAATTTAGCGAGCATCAAGGTGCTCGTTATCTTGGGTGATTATTTCACAGATTCTTTTTGCGCCAAAGATTACCGAACACTAAACATTGTGCTCGGAATGCGCTCGGAATGCGCTCGCAATGCATGACGGGTACTAGTGACAGATCCAGTAAACAAAAGTTGTGGGGTCGCAACTGCAGTACGTGAGGTCGACGGCGGCTCGAAAGACCGAATTTAATAAAAAAAATTGGTACGCGTGAACCGACGGTAGGGTCGGCCGACCCCACACGTCCCCACCTAGATCCGTCCATAACGGATTGTTGGAATTGTGGGTTATAGAAAGGCCTTTGGCCTTTTCTATAGCCAAGGCCTTTGGCCTTTCATCTCCACATCTTTATGTGGTATTTTGAATGCTAAGCTTTTCAAATACCTTCTCATAGCCTATATATAGGCTTGAGTTTGGAAGAGATGAACACACCATTTCCAAAAGCATTTTCATCTCTCAAAGCATCTTGTTCTCTAGCTTGTGCATTAGTTTAGAGGTCTTTAGCTCAATTCTTGGAACTCTATCAAGTTCGTCGGTGCCTAGCGGGTTTGAGGTGCTTCCACACGCTAGGAGGAAGTCGTTTTATCTTTGGGGACGATACGCCAATCCGAGAGCACCAGCCGGGGTGTAATTCGTCTTGCGGAAAGAGAGCTTTCCTCGACTCGACTTAAAGTTTGGTTTATTTTATTATTTATCGTTGTAATTTCCATTCTATTCCTTGTTGTTTTGTTCTTTCGGTTTTAATAGCAAGAGCACTGGGTGTCTGGGTGTCTGGGTGACATTGACTAAACTCTAATTATGAGTTTAGTGAACTCTTAATTATAATACATCCTAATTACTTCCAAAATTACTTCCAATAATTACATGCGTTCGGCCACGAGTTTTATTTTGTCACTCCATGAGTACTTAACAAAGAATGAAACGTAGCATTGATTTGTATATAAACCTTTATTTTCTCTATTCATTTTTTAATGACGAAGAAAAATTTTAACCGTTAAATGTGAGTGCAAGAGAAAATTTTGTAGGTCCAACAATTGCTTCTTTTTTCTCAATCTATTTGAAAGTTTGTTTTCATTTTCACACCACCACTTATCCAAAGACGAAACTCCTATGCGCAAGGGCGGATACGCATGCAAAACTAAAAATGAGTGATTAGACATTAATTAGGGTGATTAAGTATAATTGATTTTTTAAATGCATGGTTTCATGTATTTTCTATTGTGGTGCGCAACATGTGCCGAAACACAGAGAAAGACAACTATTTACCAAATGTACGGTCTATCGTAGAAAATGATAATACAATTACCACTTAATTATATGATTTTTAAGGATATTCACTTAATTTGTTTCCAAATATAGAATCAAGATTATCACATAAAAAAGTGATCAATTTTACCCCAACACTCAAGTCACGTAACAGAAGTTGCAACTTTTGTTAGTATATGAGAAAAACCCAAGCCGTTAAATAGGTGATACTATTATTATTACAATCGAAAGAAAAAAACAAAAGGAATAGAACGGAAATTACAACAAAAATAATAAAACAAACCAAACTACAAGTCGAGTCGAGAAATGGTGCTCTCAGATTGTCATATCGTCCCTAAAGATAAAACTACTTCCTCCTTGTGTGTAGAAGCACCTCAAACCCGCTAGATACCGGCGAACTTGATGGAGTTTCGAGAATGGAGCACACAATGCTCTAAAAGATATTAAGAGATGCATGAAAGACAAGAGATGAGCTTCGAGAGTGAGGATTCGTTGTGGTGTGTTTTTTCACTTCCAAGGTTCACGCCTATTTATAGGCTCAAGTAAGGACTTGAAAAGGCTCGGCCATTATGACGCCTCATCAATACACCGACGGTTACAGCAGCCGAATAGCCAAAAGCCTAGATAGCTGAAAGGCCAAAGGCCTTGACCTCATGAAAGGCTGAAAGTCTTTCATTAATTTCCAACAATCGCCTACATTGGTTTGAGCACTACAAGCTCAAACCAACTTACTCGACAAACCTACAAAGGAGAAATGCAAATGCATGAATGCAGACACTTAGCTCAATTCTCGAGAAATAATATTGCATTTGGAACGATAGCTTGAGATTTAAACCTTCCATAGTCAACACCATCTAGCACACCGGTGGACTGATGGACGTGATGCCTTGAACTATTCCCCCTTAGTGTATACAGAGACAGTAACATTGACACATTATTATTTACAAACCCATCAGTTCTAATGTTTGTGTCGGTTTCTGGCCATGCAATACCCCTTTGGATTCATAAGTGATTAACAAAATTTGAAGCGGCCCACACTTCTCACTTACATAGGCGATTATTTTTTGAGTATCCTGCCATACTCCACCTTCTCGAGGCTTATAGGAATCGTTAAAATTTAAAGTCTTCACCTCTTACCACGTGCATGTTACAACACTCAATGTTTTCTAAGGAATGAGCGAAGATTAAAATCTTCTGAGTATTGCAGCTAGATTCATATAGCTTCGTTCTCCCATTGAACCACGCCCATGGGATCTCCAATCGTATGTTTGGGTTACCACTATACCCATCTTTTAGATGTGGTTTTCAAACACATTCCTTCTATCAACTTAATCATTTGATCATGACTAAACCCTTTGGTTAACAGATCCGTTTAGTTATCCATTGACCTTACGTAGTCAACTGAAATAACAACACTCGTGATCAATTGCCTCACGGTATTGTGTCGTCGACGGATATGTCGAGACTTACCATTATACAAGCCACTTTGGGCTTTTCCTATAGCCGTTTCCCTATCACAGTGTATAAATACTGTGGACATTGGCTTATTTACACATAGAAATCTTATCGAAAGTTTCTAAGCCATTGAGCTTCTTCCCCTGCTTTATCCAAAGCGATAAACTTGAATTTTATGGTAGATCGAGCAATACACATCTTTTTCGTTGATTTCCACGAGACAACACCACTCCCTATAACGAACACATACCCACTCGTGGAATATGAGTCTCTCGAATCAGAGATCCAACTTGCGACACAGTACCCTTCAAGTACTCGAGGATATGGCATGTAATGCAGCCCAAAGTTAAGAGTATACTTTAAATATGTCAAAATTCTACGCAAAGCATTCCAATGTTCTATGTTTGGATTGCTCGTATACCGGCTCAACTTGTTCACCGAACACACAAGATCTGATCAGGTGCAGTTTTTGATAAACATCAAACTCCCTATGATATTTGCATATTCTTCTCGAGCCACAGGCTCGCCAGTATTCACACTCAAATGCACGTTGGGTTCCAACGGAGTCTTAGGTGGCTCACAATCAAATAAGTGGAACTTCTTAAGCTTTTTCTCAACGTCATGAGACCGTGTCAAAGCAATTCCCTCATGACCCCTTACAATCTTGATTCCAAGAATTACATCAGCTA
Organism: Monilaria moniliformis; assembly: GCA_034509125.1. Lineage (NCBI taxonomy): Eukaryota > Viridiplantae > Streptophyta > Magnoliopsida > Caryophyllales > Aizoaceae > Monilaria > Monilaria moniliformis. The sequence goes on along the minus strand of JAYDZE010296609.1, from coordinate 13,714 downwards.
GACCCATATCTTTCATGTCGAAATTCCTCTTCAACATAATTTTTGTCTCGTTGATAATGTGGCTATTGCTGCCATAATCAACATATCGTCTACATAAAGACACATAATAACGAACCTGTTATCCGCGTTTTTAATGGAAACACACTTATCACACTCCTTTATAGTGAAACCGTTTGACAACATCACATTACCAAACTTTAAGTGCCATTGCAACAGTGCTTGCTTCAATCCATATAGAGACGTCACCAGTTTGCATACTTTCCTTTCTTGGCTAGGTACTACAAACCCTTCAGGTTGCTCCATGTATATCTTTTCTTCCAATTCACCATTTAGAAACGTATTTTTCACATCCATTTGGCGAATCTCAAGATTGTGCAAAGCAACAATTGCAAGAAACACCTGAATGGAAGTTATTCTCGTAATTGGTGAATAGGTGTTAAAGAAGTCACACCATTCCTTCTGTTTAAAGCCTTTCACAACTAGGTGAGCTTTGTACTTATCAATAGTACCATTAGCTTTATATTTCCTTTTCAGGACACACTTGCATGCTAAAGCCTTGCAGTTTTCTAGCAAATCCACTAACACCCATGTGTTATTTCACATGATCAATTCAATTTAACTATTGACCGCTTCTAGCCAGAACGGCGCATCTGGGCCAGATAGAGCTTTCGCCAACGACTTTGGTTCTTCATCCAACATACAAGTGATGATGTCGGGACCGAAGGTCTTAGCAACTCTGACTCTTTTACTCTTCTTGGTTCTACATCTTTGGGACTCTACCTCGTCCCTTTTTGGGAATTAGAACTAGTGGATTCATCCAACATTCTTTTACTAGAACGATCCTCTTGCAATGATAAACATTCTCCAAGAATACAACATTCATTTACTCAATTGTCGTTCCTGCAGCCACATCAGGCAAATCTGACTTATGTACAAGTAAATGATAGGTATTGCTATTTAGTGCATAACCAATAAACATATAATCGACTGTTTTAGGGCCAATCGCAACATATTTCGGAGGAGGCACTTCCACATTCGCTAAACATCCCCATACGTTGAGGTATGAATATAAAGGTTTCCTCCATTTCCACAATTCGTAAGGAGTTGCATCGCTATCTTTGAGTGTAATTTTATTCAGCATATAATTCGATTTTAGCACAACATCCCTCACATGTTTTGGGGTAATTATGAATTAATCAACAGAGCATCCATTTAAGTGTTCAATTTTTACGTTCAACCACGCCATTCGACTTGGGGAAATATGGTGTCATCGCTGGTGAATTATACCTCTCGTGTGGCATAATTACGCAAACGGGGCTACATATTCGCCACCTCTATCACTTTGAACACACTTAATTCGGCCACTAAGTTGATTTTCGGCTTATTCTTGAAGGCTTTAAATGCTTCAATGGCCTCATCTTTACCTCTTGACAGGTAAAGATAACATACCTTGTGCAATCATCAATAAACATGATGAAATACTTTTTACCACCTCTAGTTTGCACAAATTTCAAATCACATATGTCCATATGAATCAACTCAAGAGGTTTCGTGCTCCGTTCTACCGAGTAAAACAACAGCTTAGCCATTTTGGCTTCAACACAAACTTCATATCTTACATGTGAGTTGAATTCACTAACTTTTAGTAAATCGAGACTCACTAATCTTTTTATAGCATTTAGATTTACATGTCCCAATCTACGATGCCATAAATCTGAGTACTCAAGCAAATATGAAGGAAAAACATCATTTTTATTACTTATTTGTTTCGGTACATTGCGCACAACCATTACTTTTAGTATTGTATAGACTATTGGAGAGATAGTCATTTCCAAGAAAAGTACCAAACTTATTTAATACAAACTTGTCAGACATAATAACTAACTTGAATCCATGACTAACAAGTAAGCTACCCGAAACTAAGTTTATGCGGATGTCTAGGACATGCAACATATCCTTCAACTTCAGCTTATGACCAAATGTCATTTTTAGCTTCACTTCTCCCACACCGACAACTTCAGACAAGTCTTGGTTGCTTCTTTTCATCGACTTGCTTATAGGTCGAAAATGAACTTTGATCTGAGCACACGTGCACAGTTGCTCATATGTCGATAAACCAAGCCTTTGGATTATCTACGTGATTCACTGCAAAGACCACGACCACCAAGTCATCCTCATGGAAGTCTTTGTCGACCAGGTGTGCGCGTTTCTTGTTTTTTTTCTTGGGCTTTCAGCGGTCCCCCGCAACAATGAACTGGTCCGGTAGGACTATCCGTTCATCGTGGAAATCGTGGATTATGATTTGCAACTCTTCTTATTGCGCCACCACTGAATGAGAGTCCACCATCTTGTAGTCTAATTTTTTGGCGACTACGTACTTCTTTGTACCCGCATCCTCGACGCGATACTTGTTTTCCAGTGCCTCCCACAAGTCTTTGGAGATCTAAGTCATGACAAAAAGGGAATAAAGACTATCCTCTAAGTCGTTCATGGCGTACTTCTCGCACAAGAAATTTTCCTGATGCCAAATATCATAGCCTGCCCGAACATTGAAATCCGTCTCTTCCTCGAATACAACTGGGGAATCCTCTATGAGGAAGTTGGCAACACCTAACGTAGTTAGGTAGAACAACATCTTTTGTTGCCAACGTTTAGATTCCGAGCCCTTGAACTTCTCGGGCTTCTCGGCTTGAACTATGACCCTTGAGGTCGAAACCAATGCCAACACCGACTTGTTAGCGGCATCAGAAGACGATGCAATGGCGTGATTTCCATTCCCTCCAGCTTCGGTCGACATAATTCATATCTTAGCAAGAATACAATAATTCATATTACCACAAAAACAATAAAACAAAATAGGTGGTACTCTTGCTATTACTACCGAAAGAAAGAAACAAAATGAATAGAACAGAAATTACAACAAAAACAATAAAACAAACCAAACTACAACTCGAGTCGAGGAAACCATCTTTCCGCAAGACGAATTACGCCCCAGCTGGCGCTCTCGGATTGGCGTATCGTCCCCAAAGATAAAACGACTTCCTCTTAGCGTGTAGAAGCACCTCAAACCCACTAGACACCAACAAACTTGATGGAATTCCGAGAATCGAGCACACAATGCTCCAAAATATATTAAGAGATGCGTGAAAGACAAGAGATGAGCTTCGAGAGAGAGGATTCGTTGTGGTGTGTTTATTCACTTCCAAGGTTCACGCATATTTATAGGCTTAAGGAAGAACTTGAAAAAGCTCGGCCATTACGATGCATCATCAATACACCGACGATTACAGCATCCGAAAAGCCAAAAGTTTCGATAGTTGATAGGGTAAAGGCCTTGACCACATGGAAGGTCAAAAGTTTTTCTTTAATTTCCGACAACTTTACCGTTGGTTTATTAGTGTACGCGATACGAGTATAAACAAATTAATTATTTAAGATTTACAAATATTTGACTTGTTTTACAAAATGAATTCAAATAACGTAATGATTTTTTGATTTATAATAAAATAGACAAAAATATAAATTTCAACTATTTACTACAATCAATAGAAAATATTCAAAATGCGAATTTTTTGGATGTAGTATACCATTCTGACTTGTGATTAGACATTCACCTGGTCATCTCTATAAAAAAGAAAAAGAAATTCAATGAAAGCACTAAAAATAAATTATTTGTTACTTTTGACGAATCCGTGATCGTGATCTACCTAAAGCCACTTATCACAACAAACATGCTTCCAAATATTTGGTCTCCACTGCAGACTGCAGTCGCGGACAAGTGCATTCAGACGAAAAATCCTCTCATTTATGTGTTACATCAATAATTATTTAATTTTGCAAAATTCCCAACTTTCTTCCAATCACATACATTATTTTTGGATTCCAAATATCATAGCTTTAAGTTTTTCAACATATCTACACATATATATATATACATATAATTTATTTATCTTATGTTTTATATTTATAATTTTGTTTTAATAAAATAGAATTAATTAAATGAGTAAATTATTTTAAAATTAACAATATATAATTAAAATATAATTTAATTGTCCGATTAATAAAAACAACAAAATTGAAACAAATGATAATATGAAATTTAAATTGCTAGAACACACAACATTTGTTTTAAATACGATACGAAAATATACATAAACCACAAATCAACGCTGAGTCATGCCCACACATGCTCAACTAAATCAGATTGATGTAGCTTATGTGTTTTATGTTCTCGTAGTCTAGCGCCTCTCTAGATAAACTCGTCGAATCCTCCCACCAAATCATGATTTGTGTCACCTTCGATATTGTTGCTCCTCGTGCTTGGTTGCTCTTTGACCCAGTCACTTGTCATCTCCCTTAATCCTTAACTATCATCCTTAATTATCATATTATGCAAAATAGTGCAAGCAAACATAGTATCGACAATATTTTCTTTATATCAAAAGTGTGAAGGACCTCTAATCATGGCCCAACGAGCTTGGAGAATCCCAAATGCTTGTTTCACGTCTTTTTTTTTTTTAGTTTTTTGCATTTGCTTCAACTTCTGTCTCTTCGGATTTTGAGGACACTGGAAGCATTTCACTAAACTTTTCCATTCAAGATATATATCGCCTGTTAAGTAGTATCCATGGCCATATTATCTGCCGTTTACTGTAAATGGCACGCAAGGCACTTGTCCCTGTAGAACGTCATGGAACAAGTGTGTTGTGTGATTGCTCCAAGCGAAAGTTGATGTGCACTGCCATCCTTGAGATATCGACTCAGTATCTCATCCATTTGTGCATCAAGTGGTGATTGATTTGGTGCTTCATTTGGTGGTTCATCTAAAGGGAAAAACCGGTAAATGAATTTCTGCTAACCCCGAGGATCCTAGGATGATGTAGGAATTTTCGATACATGCAATTGAATAAAATTTCGTACGAATCTAGAATGCATATAAGGCATGATCTCCAATGATTGGGATGGCTTGCTCATTCTTCACGTGACGATCTTTGATATTCAACCTCGAATCGTTTAGCCTACTCTCGCGGAATGAAGTCTTGAATATAGTGTGATGTGATCATAGATAATCCACAACGAGCTCGAGTCCAAGAGACGGACCCATTGGTGGACATTGGAAGGTCGATGATGAGGGCAATGACTAGAAGGATGAAAGAGGCTTTAACCCACCTAATTCGGAGACTCACGATGAAAGAAGAGTCCAAGCTTTGAAGGCCCTTCGCCCATGAGGACCGACTCGAAGTTTGGGGAGAGGGGTTTCGGCAAGTAAGAGGTCCCAAATAGACCTTTTAGGAAAGAGGTCATCCCAAACGGCCCGTTTGGCCCCTACGACGAAGAAGGGATTCCTTCCCCGACTCTTCAAACGGACCATGTGGAATGATCCCCTTCCCAAACGGTCTATTTCGGAAAATGGTGACGGAGCAGGTCCGTGAACCCAAACTGGCCTTTTAGGTAATCCGCCTTCCTAAACGGACCGTATCCCACGGCAGATAAGGCGCTAGGCCGTGTCCCCAAACAGACCGTTTGGGAAGCCCGTATTTCCAAACGGACCGTTTCCCATGCGCAATCAGCCATTTGCCTTCCGTCCATTTTACTAATTTTTCTGCTTTTGCATTTCTTTTTGCAACAAACTCTAGTTCTTTTTGGAAAATTGATTAGGATGTTATTTATTTTGGTTTGACCATGTCCAACACTTTGTCTATTTTAAAAGAGGTTTGACTTTCATTTTGCAAGATAGACATTGTTGAATATTGAAACCTCGTTTGAGAGTATCTGCTCCATTATGGTAAATACCATGCTTGTATGTGGTTGTATTGTTTACTTAATTTTCAATGTAAAAGTATGCATTCTAGCTCAGTGTTTGTTAGATTGTGGAGCTAATGCAATAGATTTTCCTAGTCAAAGTAGCCAAGGATTGCCTCTATTGATTTGGTTGAGGTTCTTGGTCCTAGGAAGATGTCTTGTTCATAAACACTTCTTCATCTCCTCAACCCTCCACCTATCCTTTTTGGTTCAACTTTTTGTAGGTTGAATCCACTCTATCATTTTGCGTTCTTTATTTGGGGTTTTTCGCAAGGCCAAATCTTGGGAAGTTTCTATGATTCAAGGTAGATTCACTTCAATTTGGTACTAGAGCCAAATTTCGGTTATTGCAAGAAGCAAGTGATTAGCTGAAACTTCCTCTCTCTAATTTTACCGTTTTTACTCTTGATTTCAGAAATAGTTGTTGGACTCATTTCGTGCTGAAAATTTTACCATATGTTCTTGGGTATGTCTAGTAACGCTCTGAAAATTTTGAGATAAAAATTTCATTGTTTTGTAGGTAAAAAAAATTGTTAAGTTGCCCTATGTTTGCCCTATTTTTTGGTATATTGGAAAGAAGAAAAGAAAAAACCATAGCAATGAAATCCTGACTTTTTGAGGCTATTATATTCTTATTTTAGACCTTTTAAATGTTGTTTTCACCAAAATTAATCTTAGGGTTGGGTAACTTATGCAAAGAAAATTCTTAAGTGGCTTGAATTTCCTCCTTATTTTCTGATTCAAGTCTCCTTCATTCTTTGTTGTGTCTTATTTGAATCTTTGTTACTCTTTTCTTGTGTTTTGTCTATTTTCACTATATAGTTAGCTCTCTTGATAGTAGGCATTGTGATAGTTGTTGCGCTTACCGTTGCTGACTTGTTGGATATCAATTTACATTGCACTTGCTTGGAGTTACACATGGATCGTGAGTGAGGAATCAACATAACCCGCACTAAATTCTAAACCTTACCGAGTGACATTTAGGAGTGTGATTGGGGGTTGGGGAAAAATATTTGGGAAGTGAGCTCTTGACTAAAATCTCCATTCTTGTGTGCGTGTGTGTGGAATTTCTAACCAAACCTTGGGAGTCATCTCTTCTAGGTTCTATTATCTTGTTTGCTTTGTTATGATCTTTTATACATAATCATCATTATGGCTCCAACTAGGGTTGGGAATTCAGGTATCTCGTGGGTTCCAGCACCCGAGAATACTGAAAAAATAACACCCGATACCCAACCCGAACATTCTGTTCGATAACTGAATACCCGAATTAGGTACATGTACCCAGCCAATCGGGTACCCGATATCCTGAATTAAATTTTTGTTTTATTTGAATTAATTGAATTAATTATTGTTTTATCCACAAGAAAGTACTTTTTTGCTGTAAAAAACCAATTAACAATGATGTTGGCTTTGCACAATTGAAAGCACTATGATGTTGAAAGCACTATAATCAAGCATTATGATGTATTGATGTTGGCTTTGCAACATTGAAAGAGAGAGATAGTGGACTTTGGTGGTGCAGAGAGAGATGGTCATGGTCGCGATCTCGCAGTGTGGGGACTTTCAGAGTGGAGAGGCTATTCTCTTGGACGTCCACCTTGATGGTGGCGGCGGCCGGTTGGACAGTTGGACTGGAGATGAACCTTGGTGAGTGGTGACTGGTGGTGGGGGCTTCGATGTGACGACACCGATAGCCTATGACCTAGGTCACGGGTGGTGGAGACGAGCCGTCAGGAGTCAGGAGGTCGGTCACCGGTCGTAGGATGCCAGTCGAAGGGGCCGACGAGTTGACGATGGAAAGACCAAGAGAGAGCATCGCGATTGGCTAGAGTGTGAGAGGTAGAATAAATTCTCAATTCTGTATTGTACTGTTGTGACTTGTGTGTGTGTGTCAACAAATTGAGCCCGAATTGAAAAATCCCCCAGCCCCAAATTCAATCTATATCTGATACCCGATTGGATAACCTGATACCCGATATGTCACATATATGCATATCCAAAACCAAATCCAAACCCCAACCCGATATTATGGGTATCGAGTCAGTTTCTGGTGTATCCGATTACCCGATCCCGATTCATCAGGCCTAACTCCAACTACTAGAGCCCAACCTAGGAATTTCCTCTCCAATGAGGGAGGAATGAGGACCATCTTCATCCTCCGAGTCACATGTTGAGAATATGTTGGCAACATTGATAGCCAAAATGGAGGAAATCCAAAAAGATGTCGCCAACTTGAAGAAGCAAAAAATGCGAATAGTAGAGTCCTCGGCTAGGCTTCCTACGCCTCATACTAATCCTCTTGGTGATCCTAGAAGGCTTGAGGAATAAAGGAGGTCCATGAGAACTGGAAGTGAGTAATTAAGATAAAGTCTATAACATAGATGGGCAAAATGGTGAGAGGCTAAGTTGTAGGAGGAGAAGAGGCCATCGACGGTATGATCGAAAGAATATGGGTTATTGGGGCTATGAAAGCGATGAATGGAGAGGTATCGAAGGGATGAAGGAAGAAAGGCACGATAACCCCAAGAAAAACTTCAAGCACACCATTCCCGAGTTCAATGGGAAGTTTGATCCGGATGTGTATCTAGAATGAGAGATGCAAGTGGAGAAGATCTTTTCCCTCCATAACTATGCCGAGAATGATAAAGTCAAGTTACTCATCGCGGAGTTTATAAGTCATGCCAACAATTGTTGGTCCGATTTGATGAAGAGAAGAAGGAATCGAGAAGGGAAAGTGAGGACTTGGACATAGTTGAATGACTTGATGTGAGCTACTTTGTACCAAAGTCCTACTTTCACAAGCTTACAGGAGAATTGCAAGATTTAAAGCAAGGTTCCAAGTGTAATGAATTACTTCTATGAGTTGGTTTCCTTGAAGAATAAGGTGGGAATTGAAGAGAATGAGGAGGCCACTCAAGATAGGTTCATCCATGGGCCCAACCTCAACATTAAACATAAGGTTCAAGTGAAAGCTCAACAAGGAATCTCCATGGATGATCCAATGTTTCAAATGCAAGGAATTCAATGTTTCAAATGGAAGGAATATGCAAAACTATGCTCGAGATTGTGTCAATCAAAGAGTAATGATTATTGACCTGAGGAGATTTATAGTGAAGACGAATAGGAACCAAGTGCCACAAATGAAAAGAAAGTATGCTCGAACACCAATATTGGTTTCTCTAGTGAAGAAGAGGTGATAGGAGAGGGAAAAACACTTGTGGTGCTTAGGACTTTGAGTTTCCAACCTATGCAAGAGGAGTGCTTGGAGCAAAGGTTCAACATTTTTCACATGAAGTGTAAGGTGAAGTCCAAGACTTATTTAGTGATTATTGATGGTGGAAGTTGCACCAACGTGGTGAGTGACAGGTTGGTCCCAAGACTCCCCCCTAAAGCTATCAAGCAACCAAACCCATACAAGCTTCAATGGATAGGAGAGAATAGTGAGTTGGTGGTCAAGGCTCAAGCTAAAGTGCCCTTGAATATTGGCGAACTAGAAGATGAGGATTGTGATATCATACCCATGAGTGCTTGTCATATACTCCTTTGAAGGCCATGAGAGTTTGACAAGAAGGTCTTCAAGAATGGGTACACCAATGAGTACTCTTATTTCTTCGATGGTTTCAAGATAATGTTAAAAACCTCTTTCTCTCCATGAGGTGTATAGAGCACACAAGTATCTAAGGAGTGAAAGAGAGAGTGAGTTGAAGAAGCTAAGAGAGAGTGATGCGGGTGGGGATGAATCAAAAGAAAACAAAGAGAGAAACCCATGGAATATGAGAGAAAAGAGTGCTTTCTAGCCACTAAAAAATGACCTTGGGTGAGCACTAAAGAACCATACCCCTATGATCCTTATTACCTTGAGGGATCTATGTTTAACTAACACTAACAATGTGCTTCTTCCTAGTGTTATTGAACAAGTTATGTATGAATTTGGAGATGTGTTCCCCCGAAGAGCAACCAAATGAGCTTCCACCAGTCCGGGGGATAGAACATCAAATCGATTTCTTGTCGGGTTCTTCTCCACCCAATAGAGCCGCTTACAAAGCCAATCCAACCGAAATACGAGTGCTTTAAATGCAAGCCGAAGAACTCATTGCCAATGTTTGATTTGAGAATCCCTCTCTCCTTGTGCCGTGCCGGTAATACTTGTTCCAAAGAAAGATGGTACTTGGAGAATGTGTGTAGATTGTAGGGCATAATAAAATCACCATTAAGTATAGGCATCCAATTCCTAAACTTGATGACATGCTTGAGGAGTTATGTGGCTATTATTGTTTTTCTAAAATTGATCTTTCTAGTGAGTATCATCAAATTAGGATGAAAGAAGGTGATGAATGGAAAACGGCTTTCAAAACTAAGTTTTGTTTGCATGAGTGATTAGGGATGCCTTTTGGAATAACCAATGCACATTCTACTTTCATGAGATTGATGAATCATGTGCTTAGGCCTTTTTATTGGAAAATTTATTGTTGTGTACTATGATGACATTCTTATTTTTAGCCAAAGCATTGAAAAACATGCCATGCATATTAAGAGTGTACTTTTCGTTTTGAGAACCAATCATTTGTATGCTAAGATAACTAAATGCACCTTTTTGTGTTGATGAGGCTGTTTTTCTTACGTTTGTTGTTGGGAAGATGGAGTTAAAGTTGATGAGGAAAGATGAGAGCCATACGTGATTGACCCATGCTTAAGAATGTGTCGGAGGTTAGGTCTTTTCAAGGTTTTGCTATTTTCTATAGATGTTTTGTGAAAGACTTTTCCACCAAAACTTCACCATTGAACCACCTTGTGAAAAAGAATGTTGTTTTTAAATGGGGGGAGGAACAAGAAATTGCTTTCAACACCTTGATAAATGATCTCACTCATGCTCCATTGCTGACTTTGCCTAACTTTGATAAGACCTTTGAACTTGAGTGGGATGCAAGTAGAGTTGGGGCTGGGGGTGTCTTGATGCAAGATGGTAGACCTATAGCTTATTTCTCCAAAAATTTGAACCAAGCTCAATTGAATTATCTCACTTATGATAAGGAGTTGTATGCTATCGTTAGGTCTCTTGAAAATTGGCAACATTACTTGATGCATAAAGAATTTGTCATATACACCGATCATGAATCCATCAATTTCCTTAGTAGACAACATAAGCTTGATAAAATGCATTCTAAGTGGAATACATTTATAGAGTCTTTTCCATATGTTATTAGTTATAAGAAGGGTAATGAAATTATGGTTGTCGATGCTTTGTCTAGGAAGCCTACCATTTCAATCTTCTGTTCAAAGGAAACTCACTTGCTCACTTTAAAATTGAGAAAATTTATGCTTGCAATGTGTGTTTCCAAATTTGTCTCTTTTGAATTCATTAAGGACCTCTTTCTGTAAAGAACTGTTTCATGTGAGAATTAACATATTCCCTCCATATGTCAGAAAATGAAAGAAATTGAAGATAGAAGAAAATGCACACATCGCGGCTAATAATTTATTTAGCCAAAATTAGAGTATTATAACCTAAATGAATCATTTCCTTGTATTCCATATAATACTCTCTATAAAGAGATGACAATACATTTAAAGAATCGATGAATAAGAAAAAAGGATTTATCCCAATGAATCCCTGCAACTTATTTCGATTACCATTCTAATATGGTATTAGAGCAGGTTTTCTCCAAAAACACACAAACCATATAGAATAACCAAGTAAACATCCTTGAATCTTTGATCAAAAAAATATTAGAGCTAATTTCGCAGTACAAAACAAACTTATATCAAAACAATACCTTCACCAAAATAGTACTAGAAATTACCAATGGATGCTTGAGCTACGGTGTCGCTGAAATAGAGCCTCCAACACACGACAACGTTAGGGAAGAGACAGCAAGTCCAGAGGATATGACAGACCGAGAGAAGCACATCGGGGGAGTCGCGATGGCCGGTGAACGGCGTGAGTATGGAAATGGAGAATGAGTAATCGCCAGGAAGAGGAGATTTATTGGCGGAACCAAGCTTCGGAAAATTGGTGAAGATCCACCGGGAAAGTCACCGATGACGGGACCCAGAGACAGGTTGGTGGATCCACCGGAGACCAGTCTGCTGCCGGAAAGTGGTCCGTCGCCGCGGCCGAAGAGAAAAGGGGGAGAGAATGAGGCGGCGCCTCCTATGGGAAAGACTAGTCCCGTAAATGGATTGGAAAAGTAGGAATTAAGGTTTTGTTGCCAAATTTGCAAAAAGGTCCCCAGTCTATTGCCAAATTGTAATTCAGTCTTTCAACATCCAAGGAACTGCAGTTTAGCCCTCCAACTTTAAAGAAATTTCATCTTGGTCCTCTAACTCATGGAAAATCTCAATCAAAATCCCCAGATTCTGGAAAATTCTCCCTAGAGTTCCAAAATGTATTGAAAAAGACCCTATAAAATTCACTTCAAAGTTCTCGAGGATATTTCTTGTGTCTGTACAACCCGTAAACTTTATGGTGGAAAAGATGATAATAGGATTTTCGACTGTGGGGCTACTGACGCTATGACTTTTGATGCATCGGATATTATTGATCCCACAAAATCTTAGAAAACACATGTTGAGACCGCCAACGAAGAACTAGCTTCAGTTGAGGGGGCATGAACTATTGAAATTTCTCCTACTTTGAAAATTTCAATTGTTTATATGTTCCGTCCTTATCTCATAAATTATTGTCAATCAGCCATGTCATAAAGAAACATAACTGTACACTGCCAATGCAACCCCACTTTTGTTAATTCTCACATGAAATAATTCTGTACAGAAAGAGGGTTAAGTAAATCAAATCACTTGCCCTCGCACACGAAAACAAAATGGAGTAGCAAAATAAAAAATAGAATTTTTCTTGAAATGACCCGAGCAATGCTCATCGAGTCACAGGCTCCAAAGCACTTTTGGCCCAAGGCCTTAGCCACTTCTGCCTACCTTCTAAACCGTCTTCCCAAGAAAATCCTAAAATTTAAATCTCATCTCCAAGTCCTCTCCACTCACACTAAAATACCACTAGCCCTCACCCTTCAAGCCAGAATATTTGGTTGCTCTGTATTTTCCGACATACCTAAACACGAACGAACTAAACTTTCTATGTGTACAATTAAATGTGTGTTTGTCGGGTACGGAGTCAATCATAAAGGGTATAGATGCTATGACCCAAAACCCCGTCACATGTTCACCACCATGAACTGTGACTTCCTTGAATAAGAATATTTTTACCACTACCTTAGCAGTCAGAGGGAGAGCGAGCACAGCAGTGACCCACTAAGATGTTTGCTAGAGTCAAGTCCCATATCAGAAGCGGGTCGAACAGAGAAAATTAGCAGTGTCCCTGAGCCAACCTCAGAAGTTGGTAGACAGTCCACAAAGCTCAGAGACAAGATTCCAGAATCTTCTCCACTCCTGGTACCTGAGGTAAGGAATTATGAAGTTATCAATATTCATAGACTTGAACCTAATGATGTTAGAGAATTCCGGGAGGATGGCGATCAAGAGGATAGTACTAAGGTAGATGCAGATGGCGTTCAAGAGGATAATACTGAGATAGATAGAGATACTGAGAGGTATACATTGCCTTCAAGAAGCAACAAAGAGGTCCCACCAAAGAGATATTCCCATGAGAGAACTAGTAAGAAGTCACGATATTCTATCGTGAACAGTGCCTAAAAGTTATTATTCTGAGATGGCCCAAACCTTCGAGACTGCACTCTATGAAGACGAAGAAATTTCGCATTCAGTTGAAGAAGGTATGTGATCGATCTTATTTTCGCGGGTTTATCAAAGTCGGATATGGGTTAAGAATTTGTAAGTAGTGACACGAGGATTTTTATGTGGTTCGATCGTAATTGATCTACGTCCACGGCTCAAAGCGTATAACTTGAGTGTTATTATCGTTTGATTACAAGTG
>JAYDZE010296498.1:0-18774 GCA_034509125.1 Monilaria moniliformis | reverse complement strand
CAATGCTAAATACAAAGATTAAGAAATAAACATCACCGAGACCTCGTCTTTCAGTAATCAGCAAGAAAGACTTATCTTACGCGAATCCATTCAGTGCTATGCCACACCAGTGTCTTCTGTTCGCCAAAGGTTAGCAAACATTTGGTCTGACACTGCAGCCTTCCATGCATGCAGAACCGTCACATCCACTCAACCGTCTCCAATCCCTTTGGTTACTTCTGTACGGACGCGTCCCCTTGTAGCCTCCTCCACGATGGCTTCTTGATTCTGCTACCCCTCTGTGGACCGACAGGAACGAATGATGGCTCCCTGTCGGGTGATGGTTCGAGCTTGGTCTCAACACAGTTTTGACCATTCCCGTAGCAATACTTCTCAAATTGCTTAGCGCAATAAATTGAGGATCACAGCACACATTAGCAATTAAATTACTAAGTTGATGTGGAAAATGCAAACAATCGTTCACAAGAAGTCCTTGGGATATAAAGTAGCAGGACGATGACTTGATGGTCATTGAATTGAGATAAAGAACTTTTTAAATCAAGACACGCTATGCATCTTAACAAGTCGGTGCTAACTTCAGAAAACTGATTATCCGTCTCTTGTATAGTTAAAATCAACAACCTTGACATTGCAACCACAATAATGTTAATGAAGAATAAAATATATCAACAAACATCATGAATAAAAATATTATAGTACTTGATAAAAATCTCTACACGATAATGATGCAAATCGTGATCGACTATATTCCATGTTTATTATGATCATGACGTGCTATGATGTCCTCCATATCAACTTGTGAAATAATGTGTAACTCACAAAATTTGTTTGCTTGATCAAATATGACTTCTCATACATCCTATCTAAAACTTTGCAATTGATGTTTCACATTATGGATCAATGATATGGCTTGAGCTATATTTTGATCTTTTCGTTGTAAGGCAAGTGACAATTCATTGGTAGTTCCTAATAAGTTTTTCGTCAAGTGCAAAGTAAAAACAAACTCATAATTATACATTATTTTGAGCAAGCCTTTAACAGTACTTCTATTATCAGAGGAACTAACATCATCACGTTCATTTTCCAACACTTTCTCAACTAAAGGCCACATAAAGCGTTTGTGAAGCAATGTAAAGTAATGTGAAACCCAACGAGTGTCTTCATGTCTTACCAAATCGATTTCTTGATTTTAACCTCTTCCACTAGTCACTTCTTCATGATTGAGTTCTTCAACTAATCTTTCATGTTGCAATTTCCTAAGTTGGTCCTTTCTCTTACATGATGTCCTCAGCCATATTTACAATCATTAAGACATAGTTAGAATAATCTTTCACAACTCCAATACCCTCACCAACAACAATAATTAATTGTAGTTGATGAGAGAAACAATGGATACACATGACATATGAATTTGTTGCAATGTTAAGGATTTCAATCCATTAACTACCCCACATATTTGAAGCTCCATGGTATCATTGGTTTGAATCACTAAAAATATCATTCAAATCCAATTCAACTTCTACCCTAGATCGATTTTTCACTAATTCAATAATGGGTTCACTTGGAGAATAATCAAAGCCACCCTTATGCATGTTTTTTGAAGAAACATTATATCTTCTACATAAGCAAAAATTACTCAATTTATTAATAATTATCAACATTCAAAACTTATAAGTTATAGTCTAAATTTATAATAATCTCATTTCCAATTTCAATCATAAAAATATCTAAAAAAATTGATTTTAAACCATATATAATTTAAACTACAAATAACTAAATTGAACTCAACTGTCTTTTTATTTTTGCATATTCTCGTAATGATTGGCCTGAATCACTAACAATATCATTCAAATCCAATTCAATTTCTACCCTGGATTGATTTTTCACTGATTCAATAAGGGGTTCATTTGGAGAATAATAAAAGCCACTCTTATGCATTTTTTTGAAGAAACATTATATCTTCTACATAAGCAAAAATTACTCAATTTATAATAATTATCAACGTTCAAAAATTATAAGTCATAGTCTAAATTTATAATAATCTCATTTCCAATTTCAATCATAAAAATATCTAAAAAACTTAATTTTGAACCATGTATAATTTAAACTACAAATAACTAAATTGAACTCAATTGTCTTTTTATTTTTGCATATTCTGGTAATACATTTATAAGCATAGTAAATAAACAAGTTTTGTATAATTAAATTAGAAAAAAAGAAGGAAAAAAGCTGAATTTACGAATTAAAGCCGCTAAGAAGATAGACTTGCAGAGTTGGGCAGATTCTCATTTCTAATTTAACGAAGTAATTTCTTAATTTTTTAATAATTTTTTTAATTTAAAAGTGATAACACTTTAATAAAGAGGCAATATGTAATAGTGTTTGTGAATGTGAGACTTGATTTTTATAATATTATATGAATTACACATTAACTTTTTGTTGCATTAATTTTTCACAAGTCCATTTTTCTTCTGCTCCATTTCGACAACCATTGTTATTTCCCTTTTCTCTGCAATTTCAATCCATACTATCAGTCAACCCCCGAAAATTTAATTTTCAACGAGATCGACTTAGTAAAGTTGAAGATAGTTTTCGAAAATTTTAGAAGTAAAAAAAAAAAAAAACCTTTGTCAAGTATCCTCCCATCTCCTTACTATGTCAGTCTCTGGGTGTATGACCAGTCGAGTAACATGTCAACATATTAGATTATACTTTTTTTTATTTTTTCATCGATGGCAGTTTTATTTCTACAATACTCTAAGAGTGGGTGGAAATAATATACTTAGAATTTATATATTTATAAGTTTGCTAGTAGTTTTTTGTTTTATATTAAGTTAAGTAGGCATGTTTCGTCCTTGACACATTCACTATAAAAAACATCCATGATGTCTAGAAAGATGAGACGCTTTAATTCCAAAACTATTTATGAATGAGTAGGATAAGTTGTATAGATATTGAATTATTTGGAATCAAACTTCAGATAGTCCTTTTATATTATATAATCAAATGGACTAACTTGAACATCACCCATCAATCATAGGGTAATTATACCATTAGTACAAAATATTTCACTATTATTTTATGTTGGTATAAAAAAATTTAAGTTAGCATAAATGATACAAAATGTTTCATTCACGTCTCATTTGAACACATTATGTCATCAGGCATGAGACAACGTCAATTTTTTTGTCTATGTGGCATCCTAGTCATCGGCTAAATGGCAAAAGAAAGTTTTTACCCCCAATTTTCGATTCAGAAATTAGTGTTAGGGATTTAACGTCATCAATTGGTCACTCTGGAGAATTGTCAGTGAGCAATGCTAGTGATTTAGAGACTGAGTGGGTCAGCAAGACGAGCCTATAGTCTAACGTGAAAATGGTACAAAATGTTTCATTCGCATCTCATTTGAATACGTTTTGTTATCAGGTATGAGACGACGTCAATTTTTTTACCTATGTGGCATCCTAGTCATCAGCTGAATGGCAAAATAACATTTTTACCCCCAATTTCCGATTCAGAAAATTAGTATTATGGATTTATCGTCGGCAATCGATCACTTTGGAGAACTGTCAGTAAGCAATGCTAGTGATTTAGAGACTGAGTTGGTCAAGCAAGATGAGCCTAGAGTCTAACGCGAAAGTGGTTGATGCAGCCGTGAAATTTTTGGAAAAACGCAAGCAACAGTGTGGCAGGAAGGGGACAGAGTTAGTATTCAACAATACTTGTAATCACTAGCATTGCTCACTGACAATTCTTCAGAGTGATCAATTGCTGAGGAAATATCACCTAAAATCGTTTCAATTTGGCTGTAAATCCCTAATCACAATTTTATGAATCGAAAATTGAGGGTAAAAACGTAATTTTGCTATTTAGCAGATGACTCGAATGCATACAGACAAAAAAGTGACACGTGTCTTACCCACGAAATATATTCAAATGAGACACAAATGAAATATTTTATATCATTTATACCAACTTAAATCTTTTTTATACCAACATAAAATAATTGTGAAACATTTTAATTACCCCCTTCAATCATGTTAAAATCATCGACATCCATCCCAATCAGGAAATCTAATAAAAAATAGCAAAAATAAAAGAAGAAAAAAATAGTTAGGGTAATATTTCTTGAACACAATCCAATTTTGATTCCTCGCTCGCAATTTCACCCCTTTTCTCTTGAAAAAATCAATTTCAGAACTGAACTGTGGTTGAATTTCGCCGAGATTTAGCAATGGACGGGCACTCGTCGCATTTAACGGTGCCGGTCCGGTCACGGAGCTCCCAGTCTCCTTCACCCTCCCACTCCGCGTCGGCCTCTGCCACCTCTTCCATCTACAAGCGGAAACTGCAGCCGGATGACCACGCGCCGCCGTTTCCACCGTCGTTCTCCGACACGCGCGACGGCCCGCTGACGTCGAACGACGACCTGGAGAGCAACAGCGTCCGCGGCGCCGACTCCGACTCCGATGACGAGTCGGAGGAAGTCGTCGACGACGACGAGGAGGAGTACGACAACTCCATGCGCAATTTCACCGCATCTCGGCTGGAGAGCAGCAACACCACCGGCGCGGCCGCGAGGAACACGAAGATCAAGGCTGAGAATTCGGTGAAGGTTGAGCCTTCCGACTCAGTGAAAGAGGGCAATATTAACAACGGTAGCTCAGGCGCTGCTGCGGCGACGGGGGCAAACGGGTCGGTTCCTGGCATTGTTGTGAAGGAGGATACTGTGAAGAGCATTTTTACAGATAATATACAGACCAGCGGCGCTTACAGCGCAAGAGAGGAGAGTTTGAAGAGAGAAGTAAGCATAGCCAATTTCTCAAAGTTCATATTTTTCATTTATCTCTGGTACTTAGAAATTTCGAATTGGAATAGATTGATTTGGGATGCTTCTACTTTTAGTTTTGGAATGAAAATGGTTTGGAAGTGAATGAATAAGGACTCAATAGTTTTCAGTTTTTGAATTGCGGAGAAGTGAATGAGCAAAGATTCATCTTTACTATCATTTGAACTCGTAGCTTGTCTTTTTCAATCACGGAGAAAAATAGTTACTTAGGTAGCATTCCCAATCTATGTCAAATCAGAAAAGTCAGAAATTGACCTAATTGTACGGTGGCTGTTGTTGATACAATCTGAGCGACTCTAGCAATCTTTCTTTTAATGGGTCCTATTCCCATGTCTCCATATCACATTTCCTTTAGTGCATGCTCATCTATCTGCATTCGCATTAGATCGTATCTCAGAAGTAGTTAAGTATGAAGTGATGAATTAATAAAGCCTTCTTGATGGTCGTGGATATTGATTCTTTCAATAGTTTGAGTTAGCATAACCATGCTCTACTCACTACTGATTTGCTTGATAGGTTGGAACCGGGTCCGTACTTTAAATTTATGTTTCTCTTATTTATAGATTGTCTTCTTTCATTTCTTCATGCTTCCCCCTCCGCATCCAAACTGTGTATGGGCAATTTATGTGGGTGAAGTTTTTCCCAAAATTTGTAGGAAGAAGCAGGAAGCCTCAAATTTGTATGTGCGTCCAATGATGGTGTTGATAAACACATGATCTGGTAATTATTTCTGCTATCTCTCTGAAACCTTATTATGTTTGCATTTCATGGAATTGAAAATTTGGTCTAGTTTCCTTTAGGTTGTGGTATCTGCTAAACTCGAATTGTTGTTTGTTTTCCCACAAGGAAATCAGAGCTTGATTCAGAAACCTTGGGTATGTATGTAACTTTACAGGCTGATAGGATTGAAGAACATCTTTGCCAGGCAACTTCCTAATATGCCGAGAGAATACATTGTACGTCTCCTAATGGACAGGCATGCCCCTGGTTCTGAACCTTTTCTGTGAAGCTTATACGCAATTATTCAATTAGCTTCTTTTCATGTATCTGGAAGACCAGCTAGTTTCAGCTGTTGATCATTTTTAAGAAAGGATTCTCTGCTCAGTTTGCTTGAAAGTCTTATTTTAGTAATTCAATATCTCATTTTCCCTTGTGGTTTTATTGCAGAAACCACAAGTCTGTGATGGTTATTAGAAGGAATACGGTTGTCGGTGGAATTACATATCGCCCTTACATCAGGTACCATTTGTCATGTGTATTATATTATTTATCTTATATAAAGAATATAAAAGAGATATTTTTTGCATTAACTCCCCATGACAATGTTGGCATCACTACTCACTAGTATTGTGTTTCCATATTCTCTTGTATATGTGATCACCTATTTTTTATGTCTTGATAACTTAGCGCCTTTGTTGTGGACCCAGCAAATATATTCTATTAACGTTATCTAATATCCATATATATAGACTAAAAGAAATTAAAAACTCTTAATTTAGTTTCCCTATGTAATACTTTTTGCTGATTTAAGTCTGCATTCTTTGATGTGTTGTTACACACAATTTCATATGTAGCCAAAATTTTGGGGAGATTGCATTTTGTGCTATAGCGGCTGATGAGCAAGTTAAAGGCTATGGCACACGACTTATGAATCACTTAAAGCAGCACGCACGTGATGTGGATGGCCTAACACATTTCCTAACATATGCTGATAACAATGCTGTCGGTTACTTTGTCAAGCAGGTGGGTTTACAACATGCATGTTGAGCATATATCGTTATAAGTAATTAACAGAATCAGTTTAGTTACAATGTTGATATACATTCCTTCTCATGTGTAATTTAACTTAGTGCAGTATTTTCTTTGACCATTTGAGTCTTTATAGATCTGCTTATATGTGGATGGGCTAAAGGAGCTGGGAAAGTACAGGTTTTGCATTTTAGAAGGATCAATGATATGATTGAAATTTTTTATTAGTCTCTCCCACTCTTCTACAAGGAGATAGAATTATGGTTTTCAGGATTCCATGAACCTTAATCAACTTGACCTTAAGTCTCACTGAATTGTGTGCGGGTTCTCTTCTGAGGGCTGTTATCTTAAAGCTACAGTATGAACTAAGACAAAGTAATGTGGATGTAACCTCTTTTTTGGGTTGATGGTTATTGGTGAACCACCACCAAGTCTGCACTAGGCGAGAACTGCTCTGGGGGTTTCTGTCTTCCAATGCAATACGGGTTGGCTGGGTTGATTTAGCATACATATTTCTCAGAGGGGCAAGGAAATAGGAAGGACCATTTTATAATTAGTTAGTTAATCCTTAGTTCATGTGAAGTCCTTTTCTAGGTATGTATGGTGCTAGTACAGAGCTGTAAATTTATTAGAGCCAATAAGAGGGGTCCAGAGCTAGGAGATAATATATATGGACCTAATTTGCAGCCTTTTTGCTTGCAGCATTCCTAGTAGAGTTGCTTCTGTTTAGTGTGTCGTTATCTTTACAATACTGAAATTAGACACCTCTTACGTTTCTTTGATATATTTAATACTTACTTTCATTGGTGGGAGTTTCTGACTTGTATGTTTTTTTTCTAGGGCTTCACTAAAGAAATATACTTGGACAAAGAACGATGGCAAGGGTATGTACAATCAACTTCAACATATTCTGATTAGTGCCGCTTTGTAGATTGTTACCTTGAAACTGATTTTATTCCATTGGGCACAATTTATTAGAGAAAATTTCATTTCATGTATCATGAGATAAAATAGATAGTTTTGTTTGCTTTTGTATCTAAATGTGTCTGACATTTGGTTCCAGTAATCACTATATATATGATCTGAGGTGAGGTGGCTGATTTCCTCTGCCAAAATGTGACAGAAGTTCACTTTATCAACTCAATAATTTATTGGTGGTTTTTTTTTTTTTTTTTTCTTTTTTTTTTTTTTTTTTCTTTTTTTCTTTCTTTCCTGCAGCTATATTAAAGATTATGATGGAGGAATCCTTATGGAATGCCACATTGACCCAAAGCTTCCATATACTGATTTATCAACAATGATACGCCGTCAGAGACAGGTAAGACAATGTTAGTGCTCTGTCATATGATATTCTTAGGCTGTTAGATTAGGAGTGACTAAATCACGTAGCATGTCAAGATCTTTCAAGAACCTATAATATTTCGTATAGAATGGAGATTTTCGATTTTTCCTTTAACTGGTGCAGCCACTTACATGCTAAAATAACTACTTTTCACTTTTATACCTTTTATTGCTAGGCAATTGATGAAAAGATTAGGGAGCTCTCGAATTGTCACATTGTCTACCCCGGCATTGATTTTCAGAAGGTAAGTGCACTCATTGGAGTTATTTGCTCTTTGATCTTTGCTCTTTGCTCTCTGCTGCAGTCTGACGGTACATGTAATGTCCTCTTTCCTCTTATCTGTCAAAATGTTGTTGGTGGTTCCTTTGTATGTTCCTATTTTAAGACAATTTTGTTTTTGATGATGATGAATTTTCACATCTGATGTAAAATGTTGTTTCCAGAAAGAGGCTGGGATTCCCAAAAGGCCCATCAAAGATGACATACCTGGCTTGAGTAAGTCTCCCTATACCCTCATCAATTATTATTGAATGTGTACCAAAATTTTTCTGCAGTCATTTCTTCAGTTAACTTTACATAGTTGGAATCTGTGTCTTACTATGTATGTTTGATAATGATTTTTGGTTCTGTGGGGCTCAGAATGCTGACTTTCCTATATTTCCTTTATATAATAGTAATACCGCCACAAAGAATGTGTTACTTTCTCTTGTTATAAATACCTCCTGAAGGCATCAAGTCATGTTTAATATTCTCCTCAATCCTCATATAGTTGCATAATGCTACTAGAAAATTCTGCTGCCAGTGGAGTTGCTGTAGCTGGCTGTAAGCGCTGTATTTCACTTTTGAGTATTTGAAGCTGATGAGTAAAGTTTGTTATTTTATTTGAGGAGATCTTAAAATAATTTTTTTATAAAGTATCACATATTGGTAGCTCATATGATGCTTTGTCCTCCATATCGATTATTCAAAATTGGTTATTTTATTCCTCTGTTGTTTTCTCTATTTATGACCTAATATTGGACATGCCTGTAACTTAATATAAATAGGAGAGGCGGGCTGGACCTCTGACCAGTATGGTCATTCTCAATTTAAACCAGTACACTTGTCGACAGACGTTACCTCACATCAGAAACAACTGACTGCATTCATGCGCTCACTTATTAAGGTAAGCCACTTTGGTTCATCTTTAACTAGCTAAATTTTCATAGTACAGACTCAGCATTAGTAATTCCAAGTAAAAAATATGGTAGCATAAAATGAGTTTTCTGTTACTCGTGACTGCTCAAATTTTAAAATTTGAATGTAAATAATCTATACTCAACAGCTTTCTACCACTATATATAAGATTAAAAAAGTTGCTACCTGTCTATTGATCGCAATAATGGCTATAAAAAGTGATATAATAATGCATAAAGATATCTGATCTCTAAGAGTACTAAATGTGACTGAATGACGCCCTAATTTTTTATTTTCTGTTTGGATACATTCTAGCCCTAGCCCAATATGTTTTAGCCGAGCGCAATATGTTTTAGCCGAGCCCAATCTAAACCCTAATCTTCCCTGCTGCACCAGAAGGCTGCCACTGCTCACACCACCATTGCAGTGAGTCGAAGGTTGACTAAACCTCCGGGAATCGGCGATTCATCACCTCCCCGGTCTTTTCTCTCTCTTTTCCAACAATAGTCGGCGGTGGTGGTGGCGTATTGAACGGAAGAAGTGGCCGTCACCTCAATCACGATCTTGTTTTGCAAATTACCGCCAGCGACGGCCCTCAAACGGCGGCAGACCCACCTAGAACCGACGGGCGGGCGGCGGTGGCCGGTTGGATATTCGGCGGGTTGCGGCGGATTGTAGGATTAGGGTTTCAAAATTGAAATTAGGGTTTTTATTTTCTAATTTCAATTTAATTGCGTCCGTCATCCCGCGCCCCGGATTTTTACCTAATCGCCTTTGGGCGGCCCGCACCCCTAACAACACTGGATCTCTTATTACTTTTATATTTAAATGTTCTGCATTTGTTGGGTTCATTCAGTCACATGTTATGTGCTACATCAACTGGATCACGTGAAAGCTTTCATTTTTCATTTATTTGGGCTGATGGCATTAATCATAATAGTCTTCTACTGCCTGCTTATAATTTAATAATTTATGCCAATGATGGTCATCTTATTCAAACAGGCGATGCATGATCACCCTGATGCTTGGCCATTTAAGGAACCTGTCGATGCACGAGACGTACCTGATTACTACAACATCATTAAGGATCCAATGGGTATGCTTCGTATATATGTTTATGGGTATTTTGGACCACGAGCTTGCATCTTATATCCTGACGCGAGTTTCATATTATCCCAACATCGTTGTGTTGTGAAGTGCTGATGCTGCATTTTTTGGTGTGCAGATTTAAAAACTATGTCGAAGCGGGTGGAGTCGGAGCAATATTATGTGACTTTCGAGATGCTTGTGGCAGATGTTCGGAGAATGTTCTTGAACGCACGCACGTACAACTCCCCGGAGACAATCTACTACAAATGTTCCACCAGGCATGATCACCAGCAACATATGAAAAGTTATAGTCTAGATATTCCTCTTCTTATGTAGACCTAAGTTAAATAATTGGGTTGCAGGTTGGAAGCACATTTTACAAACAAAGTTCAAGTTGGTTTGCAAGCTAATATCAAGATTCAGCCATGATTTGGTGCTTCAACGGAGATACCTTGTAACCTTATTAATTGTAAATTCAATAAATTATCATCACTTATGACTGTTGTTTGAAGCACTGTAACTATTTATCCTAGAATGTACAATGTATCGACTATTTGAGCTCATTCATATACTCTTTAAATTGGTGGTGCGACTTGGCAACCTGCAAGACCTTAATAATAATTCAAAGACCTACCAAATCCCCGTCGTTTTCTAGTCAAACTTGAAAATGTGAAACATGACCCACTTTTAGTGGTCAGTGGTGATGAGTTTTGACCTTGTACATATAGTCCACCACTTTGACTCTTGTTAGTCTTTGACAACGA
This sequence comes from Monilaria moniliformis, assembly GCA_034509125.1. Lineage (NCBI taxonomy): Eukaryota > Viridiplantae > Streptophyta > Magnoliopsida > Caryophyllales > Aizoaceae > Monilaria > Monilaria moniliformis. Next base: position 7,805 of record JAYDZE010296498.1, on the reverse strand, counting down.
CTTCTTTAAATTCATTGTGTTTACAACAAGATGTTAATTACATCAGACATGCCAAACTATTAATAACTAAAATAATATTTGTATAAACTATATAACTTTTTGACAAATTTAAGAGTGTCTTGCTCATTTTTAATGAATTCATGCTATTTTTCACTTGTAATCGACTGTCTAAAATATAATTATATAAATATTTCTTTTTGAAGTTTATAGTAAATATATTAAAGTCAATCACTTCGACTATTTTGTTTTAAGTTATAGCTTTACAAAATTCAAACGTTTATCTTGATGAAGAAGCAAGGCCAATAATAATTATACATTTGAACTTTGAAGTGATGGGTTATTAAGCAATTAATTATCCCCTTTCTCCAAATCTAGTGAATAAGTCTTGCATTTCAATTTTCCAGAGTGATTTCCATCACTTGACTTATATATCATTTATTTCCTAATAAAAATAATTATTATTAGAAAAACGTGTAGGAAATGGTAAAGATGTAAATTGAGAAAAAAGCAGAACCAGTTTCGAGAAGTCGAACCCTTTTTAAGACAGAACAAAGAACCCCGCCTTTACTCTTTACCACTGCTCTCTCTCTCTCTCTCTCTCTCTCACACACACACACACACACACACACTCTCTCTCACTCAATACTGTCGTAAAGGTATACACACAATTCGCACATATAACGGAGAGAGAGAGAGCCAGCAGAAGTGCTGCGGTGAATTGTGAATTCCAGTTGAATTTCAGTAACTTCAATCTAAAATCTGTCATGTCGAACAATCCAGGCGAAGCCCCCTCCGACGATTTCCTCGAGCAGATTTTAGGGTATCAGAACTACGCCGCCGGAACCGACGCTAGTTTGGCCGGAAACGAAGGTCCGTCGCCCGCGATGATGCTGCAGCTCGGCTCGGGCGACGGCTCGGCTCATTTAGGTGGAGTCGGCGGGATGGGAGTCGGACTCGGGGTCGGAATCGGCGGCGGTTACGGCGTCGGAGGTGGTGGCGGCGGGTTTCCGCTGGGGCTGAGCTTGGAGCAGGGAAAGGGAGGGTACAACGACGCATCGGGTAGCGGGAAGAGGTTCCACCGCGATGATTTTATTGATTCCCGCGGTGCTGCCATGAAAGGGGTAAATTCCTCGACAACTTATTTGTGTGAATTTGTGGCTACTGATGTATATCGCGTTACAGCTTATCATTTAATTATTTATGCTGTTTATGATTAGCAATTTGTCACTAGAAATGCATTTTACGCGACTATTGTAGAGTAAATTTATAATTTAATTGTGAAAATTCTGTTTGCTTTAAAATGTGTGATTTGAAGAATAGAGCTGATTGATTTTTTCCTGATGATCTGTTTGGAATTATGGTGCCATTTCTGTATTAATGTATGGAATGGGAAGCCAGACATAAAGAATTGCTATTTTTTCTCAATTTCTTAGGGTTTTCATGGACAGCCGATGATGAACACTGTACAGGCGGCGCCCCATCCGCCTGGAATTCGTCCGAGGGTACGGGCTAGACGAGGCCAAGCGACTGATCCACACAGTATAGCTGAAAGGGTATGCCTAGTAGTTTCGGGAGATCAGCTTTCAGGATGCAAGTGCATATTTAGAAACTTGATTATAATTCATTTAACAATATTTTTTCTTGTTGTAGTTGCGGAGAGAGAGAATAGCCGAAAGGATCAGAGCATTGCAAGATTTGGTTCCCAGTGTCAACAAGGTCTACTTTCTCTCTACTATCTAGTTCAGCATCGTAGTACTAAAAAATTATGCCTTTCACCTGTCAAAGAAAATAAATAGGAACTCTTATTTTGGATGTATTATTATTTTCTTCTATACTTGTTTTTTACTAGGAGGCTATGATGAAATTTGCTCTCTCCTTTTGTGTTTTCAACATTTCAACTTCAATGTGTAGAGTTGTATAGCCGTTAACATCGAGTTGTCTTTAGCTTCGCTTTTGCCTACGATGGTCCTCTTGTACCCAATCCATCTACATAGTGATGATTAGCATATGATGATTCTCTCCCAGGATTTTCAGATGCAGAATGTGGATTTGCAGTATTCTATATAATTCTACTATCCTATTTTAGTTAATGTACATGCCAAATGTTCTCATCTTGTTTAGTTTTATCTAGTTCTTTGATAATGATTTTTTCCAAGGGCATCTTTTTTTTTTCTCTCTGTGTGTGTGTGGGGGGGGGGGAGTTGACTTGGTCTGTAATGCATATAACTTTCTATAAGATTTTAAGATCCTTCCATTGCAGCAAAACCTTATCTAATACAATTGTAGCTATTATACCCCCAAAAGAGTTATGGATTTTGATTTTTATAATGGAGCTTCTTATGCGTACTCTAATTGAAATTCTTAATGCAGACAGACAGAGCAGCTATGCTTGATGAAATTGTGGATTACGTGAAGTTCTTAAGGCTCCAAGTGAAGGTAAACTGATCAAATCCCTTTTGGTATTAGTAAGTTAAAGATGAAAATACAGAGAACCTGTCAATGTTTATAGAGATCATCTTTTGCATTAACAGTGAATTCAAAACAGGGTTTGTAAGATTTTAAGCATGCAAGAAAAGCTTTAAATGCAATATTCCCTGGCATTTATGTAATTGGCTGTGATAATTAAAGAATTAATACTTGGCTTCATTGATGTTATGAAAATAGCAAATGTTGAAATTGTTGTCATAATGTGGTTGTTTAAAAAACTTCATGCAATCAAGATTAAAACATTTCTGAGAAAATTACTCATCCTCGTGATAAAAAGAAAAAGGATCAATGGTCCACTGAAGGTGTTGCTGACTTCCTTTTCCATGTAACCTTCAAATGTCAGCTCGTAATATTTTTGTGTAACTTATTTTTATGCCACTATCCTTATCAGCAACATTATTCTTACAGGTGTTGAGCATGAGTAGATTGGGAGGAGCCGGTGCAGTGGCACCACTTGTGACAGACATTCCAATATCATCAGTAGAGGTAACATGAATATTCGGTTGGAAAAGCTAGATTTAGTAAGGATCTAGCCTTTTCATATCTTACATTTGATTTGTGTGACTTTTGAAGGAAGAATGCAGTGATGGTGGAAGAGCTCAGCCAGCTTGGGATAAATGGTCAAATGATGGCACAGAGAGGCAGGTAGCAAAGCTTATGGAAGAAAATGTTGGGGCTGCAATGCAGTTTCTTCAATCCAAGGCGCTATGTATCATGCCAATATCCCTTGCTTCGGCTATATACCACACACAACCTCCAGACACTACCTTCCTAGTGAAACCCGAATCTGACCCCCCATCCTAATCCCTCAACACCACGAGCTCGCCAAGCTCATCCAGTCCAAACTTCATAATTTCATACACCTCTTTAGTTGATTCTTAGTCATATCCCACAGACCAATCTTTCCTCACCCTGTTTTTGCCTCAACGAAAGGCGCTGACATGTCATACCGTGTAGTGGAGACGGCCCTCGGAATATTCAAGTAAAGGAGAAGAGAAAGCAAAGTCAAACCTCTCTTGATGTTCTTCTTTAGCTATGAATGGCGGAATTACTAAAGCACCTTTTTCTAGTGGGGTTGGTAGTGCAACCAGGGGCCCTTCAAATGTATGAATGTGTAAATTGTTTTAGAGTGGTGTTATTTTCAGTGCTTAGTGGAAGTGGATACTTACACTAGATAATGGTTTACTTTTTGCCTTTAAGAGATTTGAATACAACAGAAATCAATTGTAGCATTTGAATTTTTCTGGTTTGTTTCCAAAATGCAATCTGACTTGTTTTCTTGTTCTACTATGTCATCATTGTGTTGCCTAGTTGTTAAATTAGACTTGGAGACTTGCAGCAACAGGAAATGTGATTTTGTATGATATGTTCAGCTACCATATTATGCATAGATAGGTTCTTGAGTTTTACATTTTTAATGATTGGGTCATTTAGTTTTCACTTGCTTCAGTTGTGATTCTTAAATTTTGTCGTGTGTTGTAAATTGATTTTTCCTCATCTCATTGAAAATAATCGAGCATGGTTTTTCGAGTATATGATAAAAAAAAGTTTATAAAACAGAAAATGTAGTTTAAGGTTCTAACTGGATTATATTGCACCAAATACAAACCTCAGAATCTGATCACAATTTACAGCGTAGTGCAGAGTTCAAAACTATTAATCATATTGAACTCAACTTGAAATATGAAATTTCTACATTTTTTATATTTATAATATTGCTACACGGGATAAGCTTGTTGATGTTTCTTTCTTTTCCTGGGCTTAAAGGCAGTTATTACACATGCGAATATGTATTATATAAATATATCTTATGGGTCATAAAGATAGATGCCAAGTCTCCTTTTCACATCCAAGTTATGCTTTACCAATGATATTTTATTTTTAAATTTTACTATAATATTATAGATATGTGCTAACTGCTAAGCATATGTGATGATGACTGATGAGCCCTATTTAATAAATAATACCTTAGTAATTATTAAAAAGGTTTATAAATACTTAGTATATAAATACTACACGTTTCATTGGACTTTCCACATTTAAAAAAATAATTTCACCTAACTCTTGTTTGGGTGATTCCGCTAGTGAGTAGTGACATTAGATTTTAGGGAAAATTTTGTGCTACCCCGCTAAGACGCGCCAAGATTTAGATTTTATATTTATGATTATAAATATATATAAATAATATGAATTAGAATCGGATCTTGATTTATTTTGTGGTAAGAGGGTTTCACACAATTTTTGGCTATATGATTAGGAATATTTGGTTTCAGGAATATTTACAAATATGTCTTTAAAGTAATAAAAATATGACATTGAGTATGAATTTGATTTTGGTTTTGATTTATCTCATTTTCAGAAATAATTTTTTGTGACCTCATTATATATGACTTTTTTCAAAATTACATAAGTATTTTCTTTTAGATGACTCAAATCCTTGATTTTATGACTAAAAAAAGCATTTACCAATTAAGTTGATTTTTATCGTCACTTTAATATATACGATGATGAACCATGTCTATATAAGGTATATTATTTTGTATATTTAAACAGAAGACATAATCACTATATGAAAAATTCCAAAATTTAGCTAGCAAACAAACATACAAATGAGGCCCTTCCATAAAATCCGTTAATTTAAGAAAACACTCAAATTCTGCCGTTGAAGAATTTACACAAGCATGAGAAAAAACAAACCCTTAATAATATTAAATTTTCCTCTTGGTTTTGCAAAACTTTGTGTAAAATTTGCAGTTTTGTTATACATGAAAAAATCAAGAAGATTAATCATACATTTCATGTTAAATATCGTACAAAGCGCTAGACACGAAATATTGGAGCGCTGCATTTGATTGGTCTCTGAGTAGAGATCCCGAAGCCAACACGATATTAATTAATTGAGAGGAATAGTATTACTTATTAGTTATTAGGTTAATAGTGTTTATGTTCTAATTTTCAGTGTATTTTAAAAATATTTTTATTTTTTATTTTTTCATCAAATGTTTCCAACTTTCAGCATTTTCCACAAAATGTCTCACTATTAAATCAAGAAATGGAAAGTTGTTCATCTCGCCACGACATCGTTTTAGCAAAAATTAATAAGGTTCAATAATATTTTGTGTCTCAAACTTTTAGTGTATTGGAGAAATGCCTCCAACTTTCGTTTTTTCTTCAAAGTTAATGATATTTTCTGAAATATGTTAAAAGTTGGGGGCACAAAACATTATTAACTTTCTTATTTTTTTGCTACAACGACTTCATTTCATGTGTTGAGGTGAAAAAAATTCCACTTCTGGCTCCGGCGAAATTAATCAGTTTTTCATCACCGAATTTTGTATAGCGGGATACTTTATAGTAAATGCTAGAAGTTTGGGACATTTGATGAAAAAACAAAAAGTTGAGAATATTTTCTGAAATTCGCTAAAAATTGAGGATATAAAACACTGTTAACTCTAGTTATTATTATTTCTTTTTTTCATTCGGAAACTCGTATACTATTATGTGGTCAAAAATAGCAAGTTTGCGCTCAAGTTTGATAAGAAATTGGAAGTTCAAACTTGACTGGATAGCAAACTCGACGAGCTAGAGTTCGACACGGCTCTAATTGATTATTTGTTATTATATAAATTAAAATTATATTATTTGTTTTAATCAATGAAAAAAGAAGTGATTAAATTGTTTGGGACATGTACGTGTAACATGAAATTACTAAGGATAATATTGCAAGTATTTGAAATTAGCTTAAACTTAATAGCCTATCAAGATTTGGGCTTAGCTCGATTAGTTTCGAGTCCCCAACTAATCCCTAGTAGTTTGCTTGCTAGCTCGATTCACTGATACCCTTCTTCCCACTAACACTCACGATTCCACGTTCACAAAATTTTATTTCATCTATTTGGTATTATAGAATTGGAGACTTAGATTTAGAATTGGAGCTTTCAATTTGAAATCCATTATTTGATAATATAAAAATATCTGGATTTAGAATTGAATTTCAATTCCAAATCCATTTATTTCAACAATTTGAATTCTATAACTAAAGTAAACATTTGGAAATCTACATATATATAAAATTTAGTATCTCTCAAACACACAAATACTGCACACATTCTACACACATATTACACATACTACACCACACATACACACACACACTACACACACAACACAACATACAATACACATATTGCACACACACGCACACACAACATACAATACACACACTGCACATACAATATGCATATTGCACGTGCACACACACACACGCACTGCACACACAACACATACACTTTCATATACAACCTAAAATATATAAAAATAATAATATAGATTTACATAATAATATAGACTTACCAAGCAAAGAATTTGGAATTAAAATATAATATTAATTAACTAATTTTACCAAATAAAAAAATTGGAATTGAATTAGAATATTATAATTTCAAATTCTATTACATAAACTTATAATTCCAAATCTGTTCTACCTAACACTCCCATTATGTATTTGAATGAATTGACTATCCTTAGTTTACTTGTTTTTTGTTTTTGTTTTTTTTCGTTGAGGGAGGAGAAGATTGAAGCATATACTTCTCTATTAATACAGATAATCTATACTATTTGGATATTTCAAAGTAACTACCCTAACTTTCACTTCTTCGAAAAATGCAAAAACTTCATTTTACACTACAAGAAATGCGCTCATACACTACGGTTTTAACCTGTAGTCTATGTGGTGGAAAAACCGTAGAGACTGATGGTGTAGTCTATGCTCCTGGGCATAGACTACGGTTTACAAACCGTAGTCTATGAAGTATTAAGCACTACGGTTAATACCCGTAGTCTATTTGTAAAAAAAATCGTAGTGATTGATGGTGTAGTCTGTGCTCCAGGATATAGACGACGGTTTATAACCGTAGTCTATGATGTATTAAACACTACGGTTATTACCCGTAGTCTATGTGTAAAAAAAACCGTAGAGATTGATGGTGTAGTCTATGCTCCAGGATATAGACGACGGTTTATAACCGTAGTCTATGAAGTATTAAACACTACGGTTATTACCCGTAGTCTATTAATTCGAAACCGTAGTGGAAGGTTATCTAGGACTACAGTTTTTGATTAAAAACCGTAGTCTTTGGTACACAATAGACTACGGTTATTACCCGTAGTTAAACATTGAAGACAGTTTTTTATTAGACTACGGTCTCTTGAAGAAACCGTAGTCTTTGGTACACAATAGACTACGGTTTTAGCCGTAGTTAAATATTGAAGACAGTTTTCTTAGACTACGGTCTTTTCAAGAAACCGTAGTCTTTGAT
>JAYDZE010296497.1:0-37596 GCA_034509125.1 Monilaria moniliformis | reverse complement strand
CCCCCCCCCCGCCGTTTTTATGTTTATCTTGAAAAAGACAAGTTAGCAAGTGATATATCAAACAATGACAAATTAATCTTCTTGCATATTTATCTATGAAGCAATCAATCAATCTCATAGAAACTCACTCTCAATTGAAATTGAAGCAATATCGCATTCTCAATTGTCTCTTTTGTAATCTTGTCTGCTTTGTTTTAATTGTGAACAGGGGGCTAGAGTGAGGGTTTTTATGTATCCGAGCAACATTTGAAGTGACCACCACTCAAGCTTTTCGCTGCATATGTAAGTGAAATGCCCGTTGTTACCTGATGCATGAATTCGAGCTTGTTTTGTGACTATAAATACTCTTTATGGAATGACAAACCACTTCTATGACTTGTAATTTTGATCTTGTTTTGAAATCTGCTGCCAAGCTTGTCTTCTTATAAGTAATGGTTGTTATAGCTTTATCTGTTGCTGTTTGGTATAGTTTTGTCAAGTTCAATCATAATTTGGTTGTTCATCTTTACGAACTCCCACAATCTCAATCAGAAGAAACTTTAATTTCAAAAGCAAATAATCAAAAACTAAACTCTTTCTCTCCGCAAAAAATCTGAATTTGAACATAACCCAGCTTGGTTCACCACCCATTTCACGCAAATTTTAATAGGTTTCGATTATGTTATAAAATCTTAGTAGTCTCTTTTTAACAGGTGTTTGTTTTCCTCTATCTCATATAATAACTTAAGGGGTCAAATCCGGCCCGATCCGGACATTTTTTTATTTTTCTAATAGTAACTTTTATACATTAAAGCAATAATTTTTATTTAGAACATAACTTTTCCAACAATCGTCTAAGCACAAAAAGTGTCATTTTTATTTATAACACTATAAATTTTATTTATAAGAATAATTATTTGTATTTATAAAAATAGTAATTTTTATTCATAACAATTGTTATTTTTTAACAAAGTAATTTTTAGTAATGATTGAGAGTTCACATAAATTTAGAAAATAGTACTAATAATATTATATATATAGCAGTAAACAAGGTCAATGTTTTCTATGAAAGATTATAATTAAAACGAGTGGTATGTTTCATCGATGCCGGCCAAGCATACTTGGAAATTGTCACACATATACACTCCTCTATCGAACTAGTATCTAGTAATGCAACTGTAATTATATATATATTTAATATAATGAATATTATGGAAAAGTATTGGAATAAGTCCAGATGGTAATCTGTGGCCTCAATCTAGTTGGCCCATTATTCAATTCAATAAATAACAAAAGCTCGATTTAATCCTATAAATGAAAAGATAAATATTCATGTCCAGTCTTATTAAACCTGTTGATTAACTGAATAATTGATTTGTACGAACTCCAGGCCTCAAGCTGTGCTCAATAGAACGAGAATCTTAATAGATGATGCAAGATTAAGTCACAAATTATATCATATTTAAATATGCATTTTTGTGTTTACATTTTCTTATGTTAAAAAAGCAAATAAATGTAATAAGATTAATTAATTTATATTTAACTGTGATAGATAAATATGAATTAATAAAAATTATTGCACATTATCGCCTGCTAACATGTAAATATATAAGAAAAGTACACACTAATACGAAATCGAGCGATCACAACTTAACATAACCAAAGTCGTTAAACACTTTCACATATCAAAGGTCGCGTTCTATCTTTACTAAAAAAAGGCAGAAAAATAAAATTGAGGGTTTCGACAGATTGTGATTTGTGAAGCATCCACAAATTTCTCCAGTTCGATCGAGTGTTGTCAGTGTTGGACAGGTAATATCTGCTCTCCTTGAATCTTGTTTAACTTATAAGCATGTAGCATATCTTTTTTTTTTCTTTAATTTATTTATATAGAAATTTTGGGTAATTTTGGGAGTAATTAGTGACTGATATTTATATAGAAACTATTTCCAAAGCATTGTTGCACAATTTTGTATTAACATATCCATAAAACGGAATTGGGATGAGAAATCACATTGTTTGAAATCCTTGTGTCGATGTTTTACCAAATTCTTGAAAAACTGAAGTTTGATTGAGGTAGGCACTGTCTTGACATGAGAAATTAGGTGCAATCATGCAAGAGTTGATGCCTTGCCAATATATATAGTGATCATGAATTTATCTTCAGGATCCATTGACCTTACTAGCTCAATCAAGTGCATGAGATAAATGGGGATAGGAATGTTTCGAGTCTACAGAAAGATGAAGCTTGAAGAGTGAATGTACGAATCCCATGATCGTAGATATCTGTGCGGCACAATGGAAGCTCTGACTGTTCTCATGGCAGATACTCCAGTAAGAACCCAATCCATTATTTCTTTGTAAGATGGAAGATTGATATCTCACCAGCTATTAGTGAATTTTAATTTTTCCATGTTTTTGAAATTGATGTTTAAATATATAAAACTTTAATGTATTTTCCGAAGTTTTTCACGAATATCCGATATTCGGTAACCCGTCCGCAATCCCCTAATTGATAAAATTAATTAATTTTTTTGATAAATTTAATTTAATTAAAAAATTATTTATATAAAGTAAAGATTATGACATATACTATGACTATAAAAATATATAAAATTATTATAGATCATGGTATAAAGTAATTTTCGTCGGATTGCGACTTTGTCATGCGCTAAGCAAAGTTAAAACTTAAAAAACTGGGCTGCAATTTACCAAATGGGCTTTTTCAGCCCATAAGTTCTACTATAATAGATTCTCATAAAATTGCAACTAGACTAGGTATTGTTTCATCAACGGAAAGAACAATAGATTTTTCGATTTTCTGCTATAATTTTTGGTATTCAATGAAATTCGAAAGCAGTAATTGAGGTGCTCAAGCTAATTCAACATTCGCAGCATTTTGAGGTTTCGCGACCTCTGATTTCTTTGGATTCATGGGAGACGGTGGGGGTTCCTCCTCCGCCGCACAGGGCGGCGGAATGACATTGCGGGAGTGCCAGTCTTATATCCAGAAAAGTTTCAAAAGTAATTTTGTACTTTTATTATTGCTGTTTGTCAGCTCCAGAAATTAGGGTTATGACCCACACTCATATCTCTACATACTGCAGATCCAACGGTGAAATTTTTGATGGAGAATTTGGATAAATCTGGTTGCGGCATCGGAAGGAATTTCATAAAGGCTACCAATTGCATACAAGAATGTTCCGGTGGATTCACGAGGGGAAGTGGGGTATGTCAAATTATAATAATTGTGCCTCTTTGCTTATCGGAAATCCTAATAAGAACTCAGTCATTGCCCTAATTGAATGTATTAGACCTTCATTTTTGCATTGCTATTGATGTTTAGATTGCCGAAATCCATTTCTGTACTATACTATACTGAACGAATTGAATCGTGATGCATTGCATTAGATTGTAGTGTGCTATAATCACTTGCAATTTCAAGATGAGGTGGAGCAAACGGTGATTCACGAACTCATTCACGCGTACGATGACTGTCGTGGTGCTAATCTCGACTGGAACAACTGTGCTCATCAAGCCTGCAGTGAGGTCATAAACTTTCAAACAAATTTAAGCATTGTTTAGTGGTTTTCTCTTGATTCAACTTGTTATGTGGGGTGTGGTTAGCTAGGAATCAATAGTGTAGGTTCATCATGGTTTTGTTTTCTTGAATTTGTTGGAGCAGATTCGAGCTAATCATCTGAGTGGAAATTGCCATTATAAATATGAGCTTCTCCGTGGTTATCTAAAGATGAAGGGTCACGAGCCAGTGAGTTTCATCTTCAGTATATGGCCATTTTGTTTTGTGAATCATCACAATCCCTTTTCAATAATATGTGTGTTTGAGTTGATGCCGTAGGAATGTGTGAAGCGAAGAGCAATGCAGTCAGTAACTGCAAACCCAAACTGCTCGGAAGTAGCAGCAAAGGAGGCGATTGAAGCTGTATGGAGTACTTGTTATAACGATACAAAACCCTTTGATAGAGCTCCTTGACTCTGGCTGGAGATGAAGGTTGCTTGCTACTCTTGGTGGGCAACTCGAATTGTTGCTTACTTGATTATTTCTCACTTCTCTTGATCGGGAATTAGATTGTTTTTGTTACTTTGAGCATCATTGATGATGTAAAGTTCTTGTTGTACTGTGTGATTAAAATCCCATACTAAATATGTTAATTGTCATTAAAATCACAAATTGTTGATATTATTTGGAGTTTCTCATTATGAAGCTTACGGTGGCAACCACATACAATGATTGGACCCATGTATCTTACGCTCAAAACTCGCAAGAAATTTGATAAGGGTGGATCTAGCGGTGCTGGGGAGCTTTAGCACCCTTTTTTCAAGTTTATTTTGGCAGAAATGATCCATTTTAGCACCCTTTTAAAGCTGAAAATTCTCTATTTTAATTTTCCAAAATTATTTTTCTGTATATGCTCCTGTTCGAGCTAGGACTCTTCCTTTCCCACCCAAAAATGGCAATTTTGATATTGTATCTATTCGTGCAGTTTACCGGCAAGGCCATCAATTAAAATTCGGTGCTACATCCTTACAAAAGTGTTTACTTTCCATGGTTTGGATTGGTTTATACATGAATTCATCTAAACATATGGCTCAAAGGACTATTACACTTCTTTTCTTTGCTTTCTTTAAAATAAAAACTTTAGTAAAAGCATAGCATGAACTAGGGTAGTCGCAGCACGGGCCACGATTGTGCCGGGACGGAGGTGCGGACTAAAGGCGTTGCAGGGAGAAGATTTGGGCCACGGGCCGTGGTTTGTGCCAACTGGAAGACCTGAGAGCAGTCAGGCCGCGCCAGGGATGCCCAATGAGGCGCTGCCACATGGCATAGTTGTTGCAAAAATTCGAATTTTTTATTTTTTTGTTTCTTTTTTCTTTTTCTTTTTTATTTGCACAATTTTTTTAATTAATTTTTATAAAAACTATTTATTGGTAGCTTTTTCCCACTCCCGTCTATAAAAAAATGGTATATCCACGGTGTAACATTAAATAATGTGGCAATTTAAATAAAAAGAATGAAAAAAAAAATGCTAATTCACCCCCTCTACCTCTCTCTCCTATTTCTAATCCTCTGTGCCTGCAGCACCAAGAACAACATCGTCATTACCCCAACCTGCAGCATTTCCTGCAATTTTAGAATCAAATTCCATATCTTTGAACGCACCGTACCCAAATCACGTACCCTCACCATTGCATCAAAAACCACTTGACCAACCAAAGCAATCTTAGGCAGACGTGCAATAATATGTAGCAACTCACTCTTCAAAGCCCCTAAATCCTCCGAAGAGCAACCATCCACTACAAACCCAACCGTGGGACCGAATCGCAATCCGCCCTAAGCCCGACTCCAAGCCCAGGGTGCAGCGGTGCTGTAAGCGGGAAATATATTATTCTCGTTAATATGATCATACGATCTCAAATCCGTCGACGATTTAGGAGGCTTAAGGGGATTTTCATCGGGGGTAACAGGAACTGATGAACCCTAATCAAGATCGGGCCAGAAGTTGGAGGCTAGTGACAATTTCTCCGTTGCCGGTAAAGTGAGAAGAAGAAAAACTGAGTTAATATAAATTTCGTGGGTTACTACTTTGAAGATCGAGTTTTGGGAGAATTCTCGCTGATTCATCTTGCTTGCTAATGTTTGCGTGGTGTGGGCAATACAGGCTAACTGTCGGAATACTTTTGGTGAAAGACGAAAATGTTGGTTCCATGCCATCAACTAGTGCTGCTGAGTCTCCTTGCGACGTCACAGGCGGCGGATGTTGCTGCGGACATGCGAGGATATTGTTCAGAAAACTTGCCAAAGTAAAGGTTTAAGGTTTAGGACCCACACTCGTTTCGACATGTTGCAGACGATCCAAAGGTGGAAATTTTGATTGAGAATATGGAGAAATCTGGATGCAAACAAAATTTTGGTGGTTATTACTCGATGGGAGATGGAGTATGTGAAATTTTGAGCCCAATTGAATGTGATTTGATTTATCTTAACACTGATAAGTGCTAATTAGATTGGATTATGTTGTTATCACATGAAGTCTGAAGAGCATGTGGTGCAATATGATGACTGTGCTGCTAATATGGACTGGAATAACTCCGCTCATCAAGCCTGCAGCGAGGGTGTCGAGCTTCTTCATGGTCACAAGCCAGTGAGTAGAGTTGTAATCTCGAATAGAGGGAAATAGTTTGGTTAGAGAGATCAAGGGAGTGGATGAATGAATGGCTATATCTATTGTCTTACTCCTTTTATTTATTATATTCCTGAAATATTCAAAAAGAAACTATTTTCAGCCGCATATAAAGTGAATGAGACTAGTGTTGCTTATGCTTCAAAATCTGCATGATAATGCCTTAACTTACACCTACACAATAATAGATATATTCACTGTGCTAAAGTTAAAGACATGAGTAAATCTATAATATCATCAATGTAGAAGAAATCCTCAGCTACAAGCAATGCATATATGCTCTTTGTGTGATACAAAAAAGAAAAAGAGGGAGAACAATAAATAAAGAATTGCAAATTGAACTTGATCTAGTAGCTGCTACCAGAGTTCCTCTGCTTTAAATTCAGCATCCATCCCTCAAGTTTCAGTTCAACATTGCAGATTGATATAACAAAAATGCTGCCTATTTTCCAATATGCCTTCTTCATTACTATCGCCATACTCCTCTCTCTCACTAGAACAAGTACATACTGTTATTAAGCTTCTGCTTTTTTCATTTTTTGCACAATGTAATATGTGATCAAAATCCTGATATAAATTTATGTTTACAGATGGCAGTGGATACCAGCTGATCGTCGTAAACAACTGCAACGAGAGCTTATGGCCCGGAATCCAGGCCGGTGCAGGGCAGCGGACCCTCAATGACGGTGGCTTCCTCCTCAGCAGCGGCGGAGAAGTGGCCATCGACGTCCCCGAGAAGTGGTCGGGCCGGCTATGGGGAAGGCAGCTCTGCAACTTTGACTCGAACGGGAAGGGCTCGTGTGCCACGGGCGACTGCTCCGGGCAACTCCACTGCCAGGGGCTGGGCGGAGCACCCCCAGCCACGGTGGTGGAGATGACACTAGGCTCGTCCACCTCGCCACTCCACTTCTACGACGTGAGCCTGGTTGACGGCTTCAACCTGCCCGTCTCGATGAAGCCCGTCGGGGGCGGGGTCGGATGCGGAGTGGCGTCGTGCGAGGTCGATCTGAACGTGTGCTGCCCCTCGGCGTTGGAGGTTAGAGTGGGAGGGCAGGTTGTGGGATGCAAGAGTGCTTGCTTAGCTATGCAATCACCAAAATACTGCTGCACAGGGCAGTATGCAGACCCCAAAACTTGCAAACCGACAGTTTTTGCAAATTTGTTCAAGGCCATTTGTCCCAAGGCGTATAGCTATGCCTTTGATGATTCTTCCAGCCTCAAGAAATGCAGAGCAAAGAGATACGTTATCACTTTCTGCCCTCCACAATGAGAGTGGCCTGGCCCTAAACGACGTTGTTTAGTTACGAGGTTTTCGTTCTGTCGAATTAGCTACTCTAGCATTTAGCATGTCATGTGTTTTATATCTGATTTCAAACTCATATCTAATGACACGTACCTATCCAACCGATCAACTCAACTCATCAAACTGTCTCACACAAGACTTGGTATCACAATAACAGAACGCCAACATTCAATATAAAATAAACTAGAACACATTGATGCAAACAGTGAACAGTTGCAGAATGAGATAAAAAAGAAAAAAAGTTGTATTTTCCGAATATAGGGAAAGTACAAATATAGCACAAGATCTTGTACTAAGCCACAAACAATGATTCTGGTGCATAATTGCGTTGAACAAACTGCCTCAAGCTGAGGGTCCAGGACCTAATAACAACGGCGCTTCCTTCTTCTCGTTCTCTGGTTTTGGGTCTGGATTTATGTTTGCAGCCAAAGCTCTAAGAGGGGGCTGGAAATACTTGCTCGCTACATCTGGAGGAGGAGCGTCTTCTCCGGGGAGGGATAGAAGACCCTGCTTGAAGAGAGGCGATGGTTCGTTGTGACAGGCTTTCCAAAGAGAGTCCACAAGCTCCCTTTCCTCTTTCGCAGCTCTTAGATCTTCAACAGACATCTCACTAATTCCTTTGATCCTGTCTTGTAGAATCTGCTTCAGTTTATCATCATCTTCATTCGAGGTATCGGGCTTCTCAGATCCGTCCCGAGCTAGATCAAGAAGGCTCCTTAGTGCAGCTTCGCGTACGTCAGGATCCTCACTTGATGCAAGGTGCATCATTATGCGAGGAAATCCAAGCTCGGATATAACACCAACGTCTGAACGATTCTCATTAAGGAGATAATGGATCAAGTTAAGGGCTTTCCTGCATATGATGCATTTTGTGCATTAATAATTACACAAAATATAATAAGCCTCAATTTTAGGCTAAACCATTAATCATGCAATTGTTCAACATTATAAGCATGGATGTCTAGCTAAGTAATAAGACATACCTTTGAAATCTCACACTCTCAGAGCCCAAAGCATCTCTTAGCGCTGCATAACCATTAGCCAACCGGAACGCAGCAATTCCAGACTTGTTATGCCTAATCAGAGCTGCAAAATGAAAATTGAACAAAACAAAAGATCAAGAAACTGTTTATCCATTGATCACGTTAATGTACATTGCACAAATAAGGGGATTCTTACAAGAGATTGCCCCAAGCGCTTTGGTACGAACTCCAACATCTGGATCAGAAGTAAAGTTTGTCAACAATGGCTCCATGCCATTAGCTTCTATGACCAGCTGTTGACTCCTGGGATTGTTTTGTACGACTGTGCTAACAACATCGGCTGCTTTCGCCCTAATGTGAGGGTGCGGATTCCTGAGGTAGACGAGGAGAGGAGCAAGACCACCAATGGAGTGAAGATCTAGCAAAGCACAGAAACATAATAAATCGACTATCTCTTTGCATCAAAGATTTATTAATACAGATCATAACTAAGAGCCAACCATTAGCATTGTCGATAGATTCCACATGTTCTTGTAGCTCATCCAACAGATCTACACAAATAACAAAACTGAGAAAACCTCAGAATCCAACCACAGGCATATTAGATGCTGAAATTCTCATTATAAACTATGAAAACCTTCAATATCTTGAGGAGTCACCCCCTGAGACACCAAAACCTGCTCTGGGGTCTTCATAATAAGTGTTATCTCCTTCATTCGCTTTATAACATCAACCGTGTGCCCCTGCATCGCCTCCATAAACCATCTTCTATCCTCCTCACTAAACCCAAAATCATAGCAGGAATAAAAACATATAAATAATTATTGTCGAAACAACCAAGTAAAAGCCCAGAAACAGCTAAAACACATACTTCCAATCAATCAATTAAGCAAATAATATTTTTTTTATAAAAAAACAGACATTTAATTTCCAAATTCCAACAAATTGAAACAAAGTAAAATTGGAAAAAAAAGAACACGTATTAAAAAGAGTTGAGGTTATATGACAATACCTCAAATTGCGAGAAGTGTTAGTACCTTCGGCGTGGGAAAGACTCCACTTAAGCAGTCCTTCCCAATTAGGGCCTTCTCTTACCATGTTTTTGCTTCTTTTATCCCAATCAATAACTACAATGACTGACGTGGGAGGAAAGATACAAAACTAGTGCGGCAATATCAGGTTTCAAAAAATAAAAGTTTCAGAGAAATGAAGGAGGGAGATGGGTGAATTTATAGTTTTCGTGGGAGAATTTGTGGAGTGTTTCCGGAATTCACTTGAAGGATCTTGATTCCGCAACATAGTCCTTTGAATTAAGAACGGAAAGCGAGCTGGGCCCAAAACCCACAGCTTATTAGGCTTTAATTTTAAGTATTGGGCCATATAAATCACTATTCTTTCCAATATAATATAATTTGAAGGAAAATAAAAAAATTAAAAAAATTGCGATACTTTCAGTTGAAATGGGCCTCATTATCCAGTTATACTCGCGCTACAAACTCCAATTCAGCTGCTGATGTGTTTGTTCATCTCTTATCCACTTACCTCCCGATCACAAAAATCTGTCACTATCATAAAATCTCAGTAAAAAATTGCAATCTCTGCAAAATCAAATAAAATTATAAGCTCAAATGGCGTCGGTCGCTCAATTCCACGCTCTCTTCCCAGCCAAATCCATCAAAAAATCTACACCAGTATCCTTGAGCGGCTTCAATTTCTTCGCGCCGTGAAATTCAGAAAATCAGAGAGAGAAAGCAGCTGACGGTGGTCGCTGCCGTCGGAGATGTCTCGGCCGACGGGGCGGTCTATCTGATAGCCGGCGCCGCCGCGGTGGCGTTGCTTGTGGTAGGAAATTTCTTCGTTGCTTCGTCTCAATTTAACAAATCATCAAAATTTCTATATGATTTATATTCATCGAAGCCATATTATTAAAAGCTTGTGGTAGGAATGGAATAACCGATCATTGCTCTTTATCCCATTCCTACGTACCAATCTTTAGTCAATCTCTTTTGTATCATCCAAGCACATTGCATATAAATATAATACACATTAATTAATCAATTATAAAACTCAAGAAGAAAAAGTAGAGAACAATCCGACGGTAAAGCTTCAAGGTTCCAGTACATCTACTCGGATCCAGTTGGTCTTAATGTTTGCCCGTCAAAATAGTTCTTTTATTTGTACAAAATAATTCTCTCATACAACTCAGGCGTCGTCTCTTATTTTAGTTTTAAATTTCAAGAATTCGCAAAGTGATTTCCTTCCTTCCCCAAGAAAAAAACCTCCATTCAAAATCTCAGAGGTAATTTAAGGTGGTCTCTGGTTTCGTTACGTGTTAGAAACAGACAGAATTCCGCGCAAACATAGAAAGGAAAAACACATTGTCAATCGACTTATTGATTTTCCATTTTTCTTGGAATAATAATTTCGCCGACTTCATACAGTCATGAAGAAGCTTGAAGAAGAATTCGGATGGATCGCGCGATTGAAATTGAAACAGACGATGAAGACGATGACGCCGAGAGGGTTTGCCACGACAATGAGGATGATAATGAATCTGATATCGCTGGCCTTTCACGAGTCCCTTCGCATGATTTCATGGATCCTGATCTTGCTCCCTCTTGGCCTCAAAGTTACAGGTACATTACATAATTGCATTCCCCAATTTTAGGTTTTTTGCATGATTTTATATAATTGTATCTATATATGTTTCTCGATTGATCGAATTTGAATAGCCTAAAACTTGAATAGAGCAGCCTGTTTTTGCTTTCTCAACTGTTTTAGTATTTAGGAGTTGGAGCTGAAGTTGGGAGGATTTATGGTTTAGATTAAGAAACCAAAATATCACTTATGCAAATTAGGTACAATGCAATGCTCTATGTCTGAATTCAGTCAGTTAAAAGTAGTTTCATGGCTGCATTGTCTGAAAAGTATCTAACAACTTATTCCGTTGTGTATTATAAAGGCAGCAATGGACATGTATACGAGCGTGACGCCGTCAGTCAGCTTCATCAGAGACAGTTCTTTCTTGATTCAGACGGAGAAAAGATCACAGGGACCAGATATTGAATCCTCTTTGTCGAAGCCCTTTCTTCCCGGGACCAATTCAGACAGAGAAATAGTTCCTACCTCAATTCTTCCTATAAAGCTGTCTTCTGTCTCTGTATTTGGGGCTTCTATCAGTGAACTGCCTATGCCCCAGCAATGTTCTTATATGCTCAAGCACTTCTCAATGGTAAATCTCTCGCGAATCTTGATGATCATTTGTGCGTGGTATAAGTACTCTCATCTGTTTTGATTTTTCCAAATGCAGCCACAAATGCTTTGTGTGTCATTGGGATTCTTTCAACTCGGGGTTGGATTGGTATCTTGCTTCTCTTTCTATTTGGAATCATTGTCTGTTATACCAGGATCTTGTTAAAGAGATGTCCAGAAATCTCGTCTCAACTACAAACTTATCCGGATATTGGACAGGCTGCTTTTGGATTAGGTGGTAGAATATGCATTGCTGTAAGTAGAAACAAAGACTTGATAGTTTTGAAAATGTAAACAAAGACTTTATATGGCAATTAACTAACTCTTTGAATTTGGATTGCTGCAGGCAATCCTCTATATAGAGCTCTATGTAAGTTTTCTTCCCTATATGCTAATGCTATATACTAGTAAGTTATCTTATTCACGAGTTGATCATATTCATTGCATTCTTCATGTGTGGAATTCTTGATCATGATGAGTGACAACCTATCAGCTGCCTTCCCAAATGCTCAAGTGGATATTGCTGGATCCATCTCGACTTGTATCAAACCTGTGGCATTGTTGGAACCCTTGTGGTTCTCCCAACAGTCTGGCTCAGAAACCTCATCGTGCTGTCATACGTTTGAAGTCTGTGATCATGACTTCTCACTTAGCCTTTTTCATGAACCTCTCAATTGATCATTAATGTGTTTCTGTTTTTCTCATTCTTGCAGTTTGTGGAGTTGTGACATTGGCTCTTGTATTCTTCTGCTTGGTGTGGGTTGGTGTGGGTTGGTGTGGTTTCTGATATCGGATTCAATCCAAACGAAAGGCACTAAACTTCTCACATTTGCCTATCACCATTGGTATATACAGCTTCTGCTATGGCGGCCATTCCGTCTTCCCCAACATCTATTCCTCCATGGAGAACCCCTCTCAGTTCCTTTCTGTTCTCGCGATTAGGTAACTTTTTTAGGAAAATCAAATGCTTGCCATCATTAATGTCTGATGAAAGATCCAATTCTTGAGTTAATATAGTCTTGTAAATGAACTTTAATTTCTCTTGACCAGGTTGTGTATATGTTGATGCAGCTTTGATTTCTGGTTTTCTCTACGCTGGCATTGCAGTTTTGGGTTTTCTCATGTTTGGTGACGCCACGAACCCTCAGTTCACGCTAAACCTTCCCACCAGATTGATTGCTTCCAAGATTGCTGGATGGGCTGTGGTGAGAAAAAGAAAACACAAACACACACTTGTTCGACTAAATTTCTCCATATTATTGTGTGATTAATGTTTTTAGGTAGTAGCCCCTCTCACAAAGTTCGGGTTGTCAATGACACCCGGGCACTAGCCCTCGAGGAGATGCTGCTTGCGGATCAGCTTGCTTCCCACACCGCACCTATGCTAATCAGAACGAGTTTGGTAGTCTCGACCTTGATCGTGGCATTGACAGTCTCTTACTTCGGTAAGCATACGCGTTTTCTTTATTGACTCCAAGTGAGGGATTAGACTGACAATATATACAAGTGAGTATTTGAAGGATCATACGAGCAAAGCAAGCTCGGATTTCTATACTATTTTATCTATCCACAGCTGACCACAAAAGCAATAAATGACAGGATCCACGATGGCCCTTACAGGATCGTTCCCCATTATGCTAATGGTGAGTCATCTAATCCTTTTTCCCTCCATTTAAAACATTAATTACCAACATTGTTATTCTTAGCAGTCTTTAGTCTTACCTTGTGCTTGCTACATGAGAATAGAGAGTGGGAGACTAACTAAATTTCAGGTGATGGGTGTGGGAGTTTTCTGTGCAGCAATCGGTACGTATTCAGCAGTGGCAAGTATGGGTACATAACAATGCGATTTCCGACATTCTTGTACTAATCAGTGTAAGAATACGAGAAGAAAAAGAAAGAACGAAGGAAAGAAAGAAAGAAAGAATGAAAGAGAGAGAGAGAAAGAAGAAAGAAAGAAAGAAAGAAAGAGAGAAATAGAAATTTCTTTTTTCTTTTTTAGTCTGGCCTACCGAATTTCCTTGAAATATTACCATGTTCAAAGGTCGACCAAATGAAGGACATGCTTTGCCTGAAGAAAATGGCGATGTCTTCTTTTAAATTTTCAGTATCGATCAACTTTACTCACACTCATTGAATATATAGTTTTCTAAGTTTGGGTTATGATTTTTAGTCTATTTTCATCAATATTTTATACTTAAAGGCATATACCAACCTAATGAAATAAATCAACAAGTATTTTTTGTTAAAATGTTATTAAATTTATTTTGAAAATATAAATATATATAAATACTGGTGTTGCTGCCGACCATTGATCCATACAGATAGATAAAATGGATACAAGAGTCCAAGATTTTTGTTAATTGTTACTAAGTCTAGATGTCAACATAGGATTGTTGGCCGTGGAATTTGATTCTCTTTCTGTCATTCTTTTTCCAAGTGAGGCAGTGGCCAGTGGGAGCTCGATTCCCATAGCCTCGTCCGGTCCCACACCAATTCTTTGCCCATTCCATATTCAACAAAACATGTGCTCACACGTGCACTTATTTTTTTGACTAGTTAATCATCAAATAAAGTTATCTCTAACCTATTATTAAATCTTTTCTCCACAGTAATAATACAATTAAGTAAAATATCACGGTTGCTATTTCTCCAGAAACTATTTAAAATTTCACAAACATTCATCATTTCATTCTACTTCATTGGTCTGTAAAAAATTAATTCGCTTTTTTCTTTTACTTTGCGACCGTTGGAATAATAAATCTGACTTTATAGATTATAAATTTAATTTCATTAGGTGAATCAATTTTAACCGAATCAATCTGATTTCTTCAAAAAAATTATGTGAGGGCAACCATAATGTGGCTTATTAATATGGACGAAATTGTTTACTTATTTACATTTTGAAATATGAACTCTATTTACCTAATTCAAAGGTGATTTTATGACTCAGAGGAGCAGTTAATGCTGTCACTGAGTTTCAACCTACCTAATAAAAGCCATTGTAGGGTGTAGAGTAAATTGCACTGATAGTTTGTAAACTCGTCAAATAATTTTGTTCTAAAACGAGTCGTCCTTTCCCAAAAATTACCAACACTGTGATTTGAATGGAATATCGAATCAAATGAAGTAGCAGTTCCAACCATCAACATTTGGTTGATCAGTTCCTCAGTCGTTTTCAACCTTAGGAACTCCAAACGTTGTCGTTTCCTACCATCCTATCTTCTTCATCTGTTGAAGATTCTTCACACTCTGCTGTCTCATATCTCACTGACAATCACAACCTATTTAGATCTCCACTCTCAGTTTCTTCTCCAACTTCCTCAAATTTAGGCTCACAGATATTCTCTTACATTCTGCATTCATAGATGAAGAAGTATCACATTCTCTTTTCTCTCTCTACACTTCTCGTCGCTGTCCAAACTCCGATGTTCTTCCTTTCAGCAACGCCATTCTCCGTTCCGAAATCGAACGGCGCTGGAATCCTCGTCTTGCCCTTAAAAACCCAACAATTCCCATCAGGAAGCAAGCTCCCCTTCACACACAACGTGACGCTCACCGTTTCATTGGCTGTGGGCACGCCCCCACAGAACGTTACCATGGTCCTCGACACAGGCAGCGAGCTCTCTTGGCTGCAGTGCAACACGACCCAGAGAGGCCGACCCGCATTCAACCCGACCCGCTCGATCTCCTACACCCCGGTGGCCTGCTCCTCCCCCACGTGCACCACCCAAACCCAAGATTTCTCCATACCCGCCTCGTGCGACGCCCAGAATCTCTGCCACGCCATCCTCTCCTACGCCGACGCCTCCTCGTCGGAGGGGAATCTAGCTCTGGAAAACTTCACCATTGCCGGGTCGAAATTCCCGGGTACGATATTCGGGTGCATGGATTCGGGTTCCAGCAGCAACGAGGAAGAGGATTCGAAGACGACCGGGTTGATGGGCATGAACCGCGGGTCGCTCTCGTTTATCTCGCAAATGGGTTTCAAAAAGTTCTCGTATTGCATTTCGGGTTCGGATTTTTCGGGTATCTTGCTTTTTGGTAAGTCCAATTTCACGTGGCTTTTGCCATTGAATTACACCCCTTTGATCCAGATTTCCACCCCTCTACCCTACTTCAACAGAGTGGCATACACGGTCCAGCTCGAGGGCATTAAGGTCTCGGAAAATTTGTTGCAGTTGCCAAAGTCCATATTCGAACCCGACCACACCGGTGCGGGTCAGACCATGGTTGACTCGGGCACCCAATTCACCTTCCTTCTCGGTCCGGCCTACAATGCCTTGAAAAATGAGTTTATAAACCAAACCGCAGGCATTTTGCGGGTTTTGGAGGATCCGGATTTCGTGTTCCAAGGGGCGTTTGATTTGTGTTTCCGGGTGCCTTTAAACTCGACGGGCGTGCCCGAATTGCCACCCGTGAGTTTGGTGTTCCGAGGCGCCCAGATAACCGTGTCGGGCGCTCGTCTGCTTTACCGTGTCCCGGGTGAGGTTCGGGGGAGTGATGCAGTGCACTGCTTCACGTTCGGGAACTCCGAGCTATTGGGTACCGAGGCGTACATCATAGGGCACCATCATCAACAGAATGTGTGGATGGAATTCGATCTTGAGAAATCGAGGATCGGAGTGGCACAAGTGCAGTGCGATTTGGCCGGTCGAAGATTTGGGGTTCATCGTTAGTTATATTATATGTGCATTGCACGTGCTTTTTTCTCGAATTATTCGGACTCGAGAAATATAAGCCAGTTGGTAAGGAAAGTGACCACAAGAATACCCACACTCCAATGGTGGGGTGTGAAGGGCGAAGGCTTAAGGAAGAGATTGGCAGTCCATTGATAGAACAATTGAATGCTTAGTAAATGGTGGAAGATGATTGTCCTTGCCATTTTCCTTTTCATATTATTGCCTTCATTAATTCTTTAGGACTAATCACTGTACGTCGCATTTATTCCCGTGCTGAATATTAATAGAGAAATAAATAGATGGTCCCCTGTCTTTTGGTTGGACATTTTTTTTTTCCCTCTTATATCTTTTTCTTGTGTGTGTGTGTGTGTGTGAAGAGACTCAATTTTATCTATGTTATGAATGGTAAGTTGAAATCTATTCTGTGTTATTCATGTCTTGTTTTAAGTTTATATTTCATTGTAGTAGATTACTTACCAATGTTTGTGAGTGTACAATAGAAATATCACTGTCCACTTACTATACATCAATAATTCTGAACTAAGAAATATTAAACACTCAAGAATTTGAAGTGCCTTCTTTATTAGTCCTTAATTTTTAGCATAATGCAGTTTTCCAGTTATTACGAGGATAAAATTCTATTTAATCATGTCCTATGTATAGACCATGTCCAACACTTATTTATCGCACTCGAAATGTTTTTATTTTTAAAAAGAGATGAATATGGCTAAAATTAGTGCCCAGCACATTCATTGATTTTGGTGCTGAATTTGATTTATAGCCCAAATCTTCATTTTGGTGGGACAAAAAATTTGGCTCATTTCATCATTTTTTTGGGCCAAAAACTCAAGTTGTTAAGGCCCATAAGTATTGGAAGCCCATGCTTTTTTTCTCGGCTATAATTAGAAGGCCATGCTTCTTTTTTCTTTCCTTTTTGGTTTGGAAGCATCACCAACTCTTCCACTCTTTTTCTCCTTTCTCTCTCATTTTCTCTCTCGGTTTTTCCTTCTCCGGCCGACCACCTACGCCCTTCCGGTGCCTTTTCTCTCGGCCCTCTTCTCGACTGCCCCCGTCAGTACTATTTCTTGGCAGCGGCTGCGCGGCCTTTCCAGGCAGACTTCTCTCTAGTAGTGGCGGGGAGACTATCGCCGTCTGTTCTTTTTCCGGTGACTTTTCGAGCCGTCTGCATCCTCGATCTTCCCTTCCACGCCGTCTGCAAATCCGAGCTTCTTTCTCTGCTTCATTTCTCGGCGGTATTAGTATCTGCTCGACGACTGGATATCTCAACGGCCTCTCCGGCCTCAACGGCGCCCTCCAACGCCATTATCTTCTTGGGCTTCTCGACCTATCCTATGCCGGCTTTTCGCCGGACGATTACTGAGGCCTTCTCGTCTCTTTTCCCGACGGTCTTCTCTGCGCCCTTCGACAGCATTGTCTGGCCGGATGATTCCTCACCCCCTCGGTCGGACAACTTTTGCAATGGGTTGTGCTGTCTTGTTGTTAATTTGTGAATTTTTGTTTGACTTTTGATTTGGTATTCCCAGTCACCTCATTGTCCACGGCCACAACATTTTTTTTGCTGTTGTATTGAGTTTCTTCGGTTCTTGATTTCTGGTGCCATTATTGTTGGATTTTGTAATATGAGAAGAGAACTGTATTTTGGGAAGTATTTGTTTTCTGTAATTGAGGGGTATAATTGATTTGGTTTCTGTAATTAGGCGATTTCTATATTGATGGAAATGATTTGATCCGAGAGAGGGAGGCTGCTGCTAGAATTTTTTGTTTTCTTTCTTCTTCAAAGATTTCAATGCATATATAGTAGGCTAGGATTGAATGGTATGTGTATGGTTGATATTGCTTTAAAAAAAAAAAAATTTTTTAGCCTACTTGGTCCTTTTGGATTTGGGATTTCAAGATCCCATTTTTTCAATAGGTGTGATTAAGAATTGGTTTTGAACTAACAATTAATTATGGATCGTTAGCTAAGGAGTGATAAATCGGTTAATCAGTTATCGGTAACCGATAAATGAATTGATTAAATTCGGTTATCGGTTCAGTTTGGTTTTGGTTCCTTGTTTGTAGTGCGCCGGTAACCGTTTGATTAAATTGATATAACCGATTTATATAAGTATTAAATATATTATGGTTATTACTTGTAATAAAAATGCATGTAGTAGAATGCTTACCTAAAAATATTAGTAATCTAGTTTGATCCTTATTGCTAACACTTTTTTTTTTTCGATAAAGAAAATGCTTCAAACCACCAGAGATGGCGAGCTTAGGTCCAAGAAACATCCAACAAGCAGGTCCCACAACAGTACAACAACAGCACAACTCAAAACAGAAAATCACTTTCTTTTTTCCGATAAAGAAAATTCTTCAACCACCAGAGGTGGCGAGCTAAGGTCCAAGAAACATCCAACAAGCAGGTCCCACAATAGTACATCAGTAGCACAACTCAAAATAGAAAAGCAACAACAAAGGGACACCCTCGACACATGACCAAACAACGGACATAGAAGCCAAAACGCAGAAAACAAAAATTCAAAAAAAATTTTCCATTAAGCGCACCTCATCTTACATCAGTTGCAGAGAGGTAGGGGAGGGAGATGGTGATGTTATAAAAGCTTTTCTTTGCATTTCCATTAAACACATCCCTATCCCACATCCATTTTTTAGAGGAAGATGAGGAAAGAGAGTGATGTTATAAAATGAGGAGTAACCTTAGTTAGACATATATCTAGTCTTATGCAACCATGTGAGATTCAAATAACTGATTGAAAAAATTAAAACTAGTTTTAATTTTTATGTTGATTATTTTAACTGACTAACTGATCGGTTAGTAGGTTAATTGGTTCCGGTTTCGGTTCCTACTTTGGTGACAATCTTTAGTCGGTTAACCAATAAATCGATTTGGTTATTAACCGAACCAACATATTACCCCTAGCTGCTTTGATACCATGATAGGAAATAAAATTAGAGTTTGAAGAAAACAACATAGATAGGAAGCCGTTTTGAAGATAATCGTGTTGTATTAACTTAATTGTTCTAATTTCTCATTCTATTACATCAAGTATTTATAGGCTAACTTCTATGCTTATTATAGTATACAAATCAATATCAATCAAATTATTTAATTCCGAATACTTTCCTTTCTTCGTTTGATCTTTTCTTGATTCTCTTCTTGATCATCGCCTTGATTTTTTATTTTCTATGAGGCCAAACTATTGTTGAACAATTTATCATTAATTTTATGTTATGTAATGTAATCTTGGACTTTTTAGAATATTTTAGAAGTTGAATTTTATATTTGTCATATGATTTGTATCTTTAATTTTTGTATATGTTTATGTATTATAAATATAGGGTCATTAAGAATAAGAAATACACAGGTTAATTTCGTATTTATCTTTTAGCCCGATTAGCCCGAAACACGAACATTTAGTGTTAAGGTTGAAAATTTCTAACCCGATAAAATTCCAATTCGATTAACCCAAAATCCAATGAGCTGACCCAATTGACATCCCTAAATAAGACATTAGTAAATTTAATTTTGTTAAACTTAATAAGTTGTATAAATTTATCAAAATTCAAAGGAATAGGAAAAACATATTGAATTTATGTAGGAGAAAAAAGCAGCAATAATTTTTTTTTGATAAGGGATTGTGATGTCTTTGTACGGGATTGTGGGTCTCTTTATTACTATTTATGGGGCACATTCTCCTAATAGTAGTGATAAATTTACATAATATGTATATACATAATTGGATATTTTAGGTATTTTACATATAAAATCGGTTCACAAATATTAATTAATTTAAAATAAATTAGTGTATTACATACTTACCTTTTGCAGTAATTTAGGAATAGATTTATTTTTCCAAATTAATATCACCAAAATTGAAGTGAGTAGTAATTAGGGGAAGAAATTAATTGCAAGATTTTTGAAATTAATTTTGGTGATATCAATTTTGCAAGATTTAAAATTGAACTAACTATATTTATTAGGAAAATCTTGTAGACGTGACACCACTTAGAAGGTATACTTGAAATTTGCATGAACTCATAGTATTTCAAGCTCGACCAAAGTGCAACGCCGGAACAAATATATCAATTTTGGTGATATTAATTTGGACCATACCGGCGTAATAGATTTTTGGAATTAATTATGGAAAATAAATTATATTTTTTAATATATATAGAAAGATTATAAAGATTTGTATTTCCATAAGTTATGGATTGTGTAAATGGTAAAAATCATTTCCAACTTTTATAATGATATTTACCAAAAATATAGTAGGGGTAATTTAGTAAGAAAATAAAATTACTAATAATAAAATCGGTTTAAATAAAATCGGTCCGGTTCGATTCAAAATTTAGGGGCATTATGTATATGTATATTATGTAAGTTTATCTTTATTCTTTATGTAAATTGAGCAAAAAAAGAATTCAAAGAAACGAAAATGAAGAGAAATTTGACCCGGAAATAAAATTTTGTGACTTTAATGAGCTTCTACAATCTTCTTTTGCCAACTTTTAGGCTTTTTCTTCATTTCTTGTGGCCCTTTCCCCCCTAAATACGTTATCGTATATATAATATAATTTCGAGGTCGTAAATGTGAATGTATAGTATAGAACTTTTATGCAAGAAAATAAATGGCTTATTTATTTAAAGAACCAGAAAGAAATATTTACGATAAAGATTCCCAAATTTTAAACGAGAAAGATAGAAATAAATATTGTATCATGTCAATAATTGTTATATTCCTTTTAATTATTTGGTAGCATGACTTCTGACATCACTCTTTACGCTATATTCCACAGTCGTAAAAAAATTCATTTGAAAATATGGACTTTTGTTGAACTTATTATTTTAGTGGGCTTATATCATAATTTATTTTTGTTAAATAGGCTTGCCGGCTAAATGAAGAATAAATTATAAGGGTTATTTTTTAATTATAGCTCAAATTTTGATTATATGTTAGCATTTCAGTTTAAATTTATTACTATAAATATAGTTTTCATAAATCTCACAATAATCGCCTAAAGATTCATATATGAGAGACTCTTGAAGTAACAAGCATCCATGATACAACCATCAAACATTGAAACTATTAACTTATATCATACAATAATTAACAAAATCCCATATTTACAGAAGAGTTTCAAGGGTAAAGAAATGTGAGATTCCATTTTTGTACAAAGAATCACCTCTACATTTCCCTCTAAAGATGGCACAATTCCATCATGCTTACCTTAATCGTGGCAAAAGTCTGAAAAACCGCAGTCAATTGGCCCCACGGTAGATAGCTCCGGGCAAAAGCTCGTCCATGCTATCGACGTTCCTATATCCGTTGTACTCTCTCAGATAAGCCCAGCCACGGCGTGAGAGGAAGTCGCGGAAATCATCTTGTGTGTAGAAGGTTTTGTCCTCCGTGTGTACTGGAATCGGCCCGGGCTCCTCGTACAAACACACTTTTATCATCAGCCCTGCATCCAGCAACGCGAATTCATCAACATATAACTATCAATAATCAAGGTTTCAAGATTCAACGATCAAGATTCAAGAAAACCGAAATATTCCTCAAGATTCAAATACAATCTTGTGAGGTTTGACGTTATGCAAAGGTCTCCATCTCTCTACCTTCATCAACGTGGAGTGTGTAGTTTCCGAGAGGCATGTCTCTGTCTAGCGTGCGGACCACATTATCTTCGTCTTCCAACCAAAATGCGCGTTTAGTCCTTAACCTGAAAGCGGATTTGATAGCTTCTTTGATGGCATCTGCACTGCCATCAATCCCTATTCTTTTCGTATACTCTCCCAATTTGACTATTATCACTCTTCCATTGTACGTATTAGTCTGTTCGCCTGCCACAGTTTGCATCATCATTTGGGGCGTAAGAACTCAAAACATAGATTACATATTTGGCTAAAGTTTGTGTTTTCAAGCACAGCGTTAGACTATACCACTTCCAGGCGTCTCCCTCCAATTCCACGGAGAAACTCCACCCGCTCCAACATCATCAGCAGCAGTTATGGCAAGAGGGTGCCCCTCATGATCCAAACATCTTTCTAAATTGAGAGTCGACCTGCCATTAGCTGTATCAAAATAACATTTATGTCATCAACATTACTAGGATAACTAATAGAATTCAAGTTCTCATTTCATATCTACAACACAAGAATAACTAAAAACATCGTAAAGGAACATGTGATGATCCAAACCCCCACCCCCTCATTTTCGGGACTACAAAATGCAACATTAGATATAGCTACAAACACAACAAAACTTCAACTGAGATTTACTGAATCCAAAAGCAAGTGAAACCAACTAAGACTATACACATACCTTCCACCGGTCCAAAAGTAAGACTGGCGTCATCAATACCTGTAGAAGCCAAATCAATGTACGCTTGTGAATGCAATTCATAGAATATAGAGTGAAGGGAATTTAGCGGTGAATTACAGCACGTGCAGGAGTACTCATAAATAATCTAGATCAGATATGGTAGTAGAATCACGAGCAGATACAAGAATTACATAATTGTTAACATCATTTATGTTCAACCCGAAGCTAAGGGTTATATACTATAAAAGAACCATCTAAAAAAAAGATACTATGAAAGAAGATTTAAACTTCTTGTTTTCATAATTCTAAGAAAGAACATGACATATGAAACCAAAAAAATTAACTGCGCTGGCTTCAGCGCTGAATTCATATCGCACCAACAAAGTAGGCCATAAAACGCTGGTATCGAAGGGATGAAAAAACTTATTCAGTTACCATTGGTGTTGAACAAATGGAGCTAACAACCAAATATCAAATTCTTCCACAAAAAAATCAATAATCCAAACTCCAAAGATTTCCCCCTTTATCCCAAAGAATGGTGTGGCTTGAGTGTACGAAAGAATATGTTATACATGACAAACGGGTTCGATAGCAGTCCTACTGCCACTGCAGAATTGGTAACATTTCTTGAATCCTGATCATATACGTAAAAATTGAAACGCAAAGAGGGCAGACACGACGAGTGCATGCTCCTTTGCCGGGACAAAAGCGAATTAAAACATACAACCTACAAATCAATCTATCCATTTGTCCATTCATGTTGACCACACAGAACTTATAACCTGAAAAGCATTCAGTAATCAAACACTAAGTTCCTATTTTATGCCCTAAACTGATAAATTGTAGTAAAATGGTAAAAACAACGATGCAAAATAACATACAACACAATTAAGGATACCACTCCATGCTACATTTCACATCCAAAGGAGAAAAAGACCAAGTTCTGCTGCACTCCAATCATGAAACCACATAAAACTTGCAAACATAAAAAAACCAAAACACATCAAAATCATACATCTTAAACATAAAACCCGCAAGATGAAATCCTCCATTTTCACTAGACACAATCAAGAAACTATCAACATCCAAAACAAAAACCCACCTCTCCACCAATGTAATGCCTACATAAGTCCACTTTGAAAAGAACATATACCAAAAATTAAACAAAACCAACTTCCACATCTCTAAACTCCCAACCATACTAACTGAAAATTGGAAGAACAAAATAAAATAAAATACTAAACAATGTGAAAAAAACTCAAAAAAAGATCAAACCTTTATCAGCAAACTGCATAAAAGAATCAACTTTAGGAGCCCCACCACTATTCCCACCTTCAGAACTCTTCCAATTAGGCACATTTCTTCTCCTCTCCCTCAAAATTTCCTCAATCTCTTTGTAATAACTCATCTTCGCCGACCCATTCCCACTCCCATCTCGATTATTCTGCTTCGTCTTCTTGAATTCCTTCAACAAATTCCTCCATTTATCAGTGCACATCGTCGGAGACCTATCAAACCCTTTCTCCCTCATCTTCAGCGAAATGTTATCCCACAAGTGCTTGTTCGATTTCGAGGTGTTAAACAACATATCTATCTCTTTGCGGAAAGAAATGAGAGCCCTCGTCTCCTCTTGCACCCACGTCTCGGCCCTTTTCTTCGGCGCGGCAGAAGACGAGGCGGGGTGAGCTGACGGCGCCACGGCGTCCTCGGCCGCGGCGGGCGCGTCGGAGAGGTGGTGGGGCGGGAATTGGATGATCACGGTGGTGTTCTGGAGAGGCCCGGCTTCTTGTTTGTAGAAATCTATGGTGGATTCTTGCTGCTGTGGGCCTGCGGCTGCTGCTGGTGTTTCTCGGACATGTACACGTTTCTTGAATTCAGTTAGAAGCAGTTTCTGTTAGAGGATTTTGAGATTTGGGGTTTTTCTAGCTTTTAGTGAAATTTGGAGGAATCTCTTTGAGGATTTTACATTGTGTGAAGACTCCGGTCAGGTTCTTGATAATGAGTTGGGATTGTGGCAATCACCTCAATTTCTAGGTTTCGCTGCATTTCTTTGACAAGGATTTGGGTCATATATTCTTTTTTATTATTAACATTAGAGCTTTGAATATAATCATGACATGCATAATAAACTCCCACCTCTTATTTTAATTGATCAACTTAACTTATTTTAATGTTCGATTTTAATAAGCTATTATTTAAAATAAAAATTCAATATATAACCAATATTATAATATAATTTATTATTTATATTATATGTTGTTATGAAATATTTGTTTTGTCTCTCTTGTTCTTTATTAATTATCTTTTTAAATTTTTAGATAAATATTCTTTTAATAAAACTTACTTTATCTATTCTATTTTATTATAAATAATTTATTTATTAATATTAGTACTCAGATCTTGAAGCCTATTCTAATAAAATGGAGAGAGTATTTATTACTTTCTTTAGATGAAATAATCAAATCCAAATTTAATGGACACAAACTCAATTATGAACCGGTAAGAATCGCAATAACTAATTAATTAAATAAAAATAGTGAGGATAAATATTCATCGTAATAACGATGATAATAAGAGAAAACTTATTAAATGCATACATGTCACTCTGTCAGTTGTCTATAATACGATTGAGGAGCAAATTTATTATAAGATTTCGTAATCATTTCGATTGAAGGTGAAGCTTGAAATTTAATTCTCGTCTAAGCGAGAGTTTACGAATTTTAAGCATGCTCTATCGCTTACGGCATGTGCAACGCTGTGTTTCTATAAAGCACAACATAACTATAATATTTGGATTTCATAGCTATTTTTACATAGAAAAACACTATGTGTTCCTACATTCACAATTACGGAGCACTATGGAACACAACACAGCACATCTACAGTACATTTCTCTAATTAATACTTTTATAACTCTTTTCACTTCATATAGTTTACAATTCTATATTGTAATTAATTAAAAATAGGATTTAGTTATAGATACGATTTTCAAAAAACTAAAAATTACATAATTCAAATCCTACAATTACTTAATTAAAATTGAAATGTACATAATTCAAATCCTACAATTACTTAATTAATATAAAAATTACATAATTCAAATCCTAAAATTACATAACGAAAACTGAAAATTACATATTGTCATATTCTTCATCTTCATCGAGAATTGAAGCACGCCCAAATTTCTTCATCGAGATCCGCTTGGAGGAGGATGTGAGCATTCTTATTGCGAGTAGACTCACAACGTTCTTGGTACTGACTGAATGACGTGGGCATACCTCGATTTGGGTTGTTGGATGGGGGGGGGGGGTCGAGGCACCAGTGATTTTCTCGTCGAATAAATCAAAGGCCTCATGTAATTCGTCCTCGACTATCATGTTGTGCAATATGATGCACGCCAAGATGATGTCCACTAGTACGTATCTGACCACATACACCCTAGGTTTCTCATGATGGAGAATCGTGCTTGGAGGACACTGAATGATCATTCCACGTCCTTTCGTGCGGAATCCTTGGGTCGGTTGCACACGAAAATGTCTTCACGAACATTGGCCATCTCGGATAGATGTCTTCGGCAAGATAATAGCCAATGTCGTCGCAACGACCATTGTGACTCGTCCTAATTTAGTTCGGATTATACTTGCAAGTGTGCAAGGTTTATTATGATAAAGGGCAAACAAGATTATCATTTCCATGGAGACTATTATACTAATCCTAAGTACTATGAACCAAAAGTAAGCAATATTTACACACCAATTTCAAGGGATGAAATGTAACTAAGCAAAAACATAATAAAATACAAAACTAAAGTTCGATAGAATAAACCAAACACGAGACACAAAGAGATGTAGATAATGGGAAAGAGGGGCAAATCTATAGATCCAACAACAATAAAATTCATGCATTCATAATCCTAAATTCTATGTTAAACAACTACTCGAGAAATACTAGGCAATCACTAATGTATAATTAAATCTTCTCTCGAAACATCTAACACGTAGATTACAAGACCAAAAACCAAAGTATCCTTCAAGCAATTGGTAATAACTCCAAACAGCACATAAGATTCAAGCCCTCACAAATAATCTTCAAATTTCTCAACTCGATTGATTAATGTGTTGATTTTTCCCCTTTACATATACTATTACTCATTTTTCAATTCTTGTAACAATACCAACATATCTTTCACAAGGTGGCCAATCCAAGAAAGTTTTAAGCGCAAGAACAATCAAAATAGATCAAGGTCTTAACATAGAATTCAAAGATACATACTACATGAATCACAATGTGTTTTCACCAAATGAGATACAAATAGTCTAACCTAACATGTTCTCTAATAAATGGAAATCAAAGATTAAAGAAAACATTATGATAGTTTGATACACCCGTGGGATAGTAAATCTTCACTTGATGTCCAATATCTTCACTATTTCTTCATCTTCTCTTCTTCTCTCCTCCAAGTGTTGATTTGCTCTAGATGTTGTATGTAAAATCTGATAATGGGAGCTGGAAGAACTTAAATTCGTGTGTTTAAGAGATATTTATATATATGGGTTGAACTGGGCCTAGATTAGGGCTCCAATTATGCACCGCCTCTTTCACCCGGCCGGGTAGCTCAAGTGGTCGAGCCCTACCCGGCCGGGTAGAACTCTCTGGAATCGGACTATAAGATAACTTGACCGGGTGACAAAGTAGCCACATCTCACCCGGTCGGGTGGACTCCTCTGGACAATCTAGACAAACCCACCAGGTCGGGTGGCTTGTGACATGGCTCCACGCGGTCGGGTAGTGCCTTTTGTCCTCTTCAAGTCCGTATTTTTCTCCATTTTCGTCCTAACGAGTTAGATTTTCTATCTACGCTGTACATTCTCACAAACACGTAAAAAAAACCAATTGGTGGGAGAATCAAAATTAACAGCTCTTCAGACACCCTCTATCGTGGAGTTAATAAACCTAAAAGTCCAAAATATTACGGGTTTATCACATTGGCCAAGATTTGGCTGAGCAAAGGCCGTTTCGGAAGTCGTCTCCTAACGCGATCCCAAGCTATGGTCACCAAGAACTCGCCGTAGCCAGTCAATGCCCACAACGTCACATCCATTCCACCCATATCAATCGGTATAACACTCAGAGCAAAAGAACATGCAAAGGCACATGATATAAAGCAAATAGAGCATGCAACTTAAACATATCATAAACATTATTACTCCAAAAATGATGGACCTGGTAGGAGCGAAGCGCAATGTTGGGATGACAGAATGAGCGCAAGGGGAGATCCTCAAACCAAACGTTAACACAAAAGCTGATTTTGCCTTCCCCCAAGGACCAGCGCACACAATCATGCATCTGACGCATAATATTGCAAAGGCGATGCCAAATATGACTATTATGCACAAAATAAGCCACATCATAAATACGAAGGGGGAGGATATATTACTTGTGCACAGTGAATTGCGCTCAAAGGGAGTCCTGAGCATGGAGTCTCCACTAGAGCTTATAGTTGAATGCAGTGATGAGCTCGATGGAACGACGGATGCAGAGGCCCTCCTCATCCCTAGGCAGCCAAATCTGCTTACAACTAATCCGGTGAATCTTCATGTTCTCCCCAATAGTTCCCCAATAGAAATGTGCCAAAACCTGTTCCATCTGTTGAAGGACGCCCTTGAGGGGCTCCATGACCCAAAAGATGTGTAGCGGGATGGTGGCTAGATTGCTCTTGATCAAAGCCAAACACTCCGTAAAAGAGAGGTGGTGGTGGGACCACGAGTGGATACGGTCAGTGATGCGCTGCCTCAAATGGAGGATGTGATCCGCCCGACAATAGCCACGGTAAATGGAGACACCGAGATAAGTGAATGGCAGCGTCCCATTGTGATAGCTCGCAACATCCTCGATCATATTTGCCCAACCATCACGCTTCAGGGCAATGAAGAAGTGGCTCTTCCCACTGCTCACCATCTGACCAAAAATAGCCAACTAGTATACCAAGCGATCAAGACTCTCGTGCTTCGCATGTGTGAAGATGATAATGTCATCGGCATAAGCGATATGCGAAACAGCGAATGCACGTTGCCCACTGCGATACCTCATATCACGATCATCGATAATGAGTCTGTCCAAACAGCACGAGAGATAGTCAGCAGCTAGCACAAAGAGGGAGGGCAAGAGCGGGTCTCCTTGCCGGAGACCTATTGTCGAGCGAAAGAAACCCGCAGGAGCTCCATTCAGAAGCACAGAATACCAGCAGAAGGAGATGCACCTCTGAACTAAGCTCAACCATGCCGGTGGGAAGCCCGTCCCTTCAAGAACCCGTAGCAAGAAAGACCATTGTACACGATCGTATGCCTTCGCCATACTAGCTTGAGAGCCACATTTAGCGACGGCACGCACTTCTGGAGGTCGTGAATCAACTCCTGTGCAAGGAGGACATTGTCGCTGAGGAGCCGCCCCTTGACGAAACCACTTTTATTCGGCGCACAACAAGAGGGAATAGAGACGCCAAACAAGAGGTCAAGATCTTTGAGATGATCTTGTTGGTCACGTTACAAAGGCTAATCGGTCGAAAATTCGCCCAGGCTTCCGGATTGGTCTTCTTCGGCAAGACTCATTTAGTTAGTTTAAGTTTGTTAGTTGACCGTTAGTTGAGTTAGTTTTTATTTATATTTTTTATGTTATACAAAATTACAATAAAATTAATAAATCAAAATTATTTTATTTTTCATTAGCCAATGCATTAATTAAATAAAGTAAAATAAACCATATAAAAAATTGAGAATGCTGAAAAGTATAGAAATTGTAAACTGCATTTCATTTATTGGAGCGAATATTAAAGATATGACCAAAACAATTGGAGGGAAATTTTGAACTTAATCTAGAGCCAGCACACATGAGTACAAAATATAGAAACAAATGAACAATGGAGACAAAACTGCAAATAGGAGTTATCACTTAGTTATTGATATTGAACTGAACAAATTATACCAGCAATTAAAGCCAAGTTACCAGCCACGTCAAGCAAACACATACATATTCACTAAGATAATGACAAGCCTCAAAAAGCCTAGAATAACACATAATTCATAGAAGTTGCCAACATAGATCGATTCACAAACAAAATGCATGTCAATCAACGAATTATCCAGACACAAATGTGTTAGATCGTGAGTTTTTCAGAGCCATCAATCACTACAAGATGACAAGTTGACAGTTAGTGTGGATGGTTTGGTCAAGAATGTATGTTGCCCATTCAATGAACTTTCACTACAGACTTTAAACAAGGTGTTCACCACACTACAAGGCTATCTCACTCAAATCATGACAGTTAGAGGAGGAAACAACTATTAGATTCCACATATGAACAAAGACAGACTTATAATGAATGAGAAACTTCCAGTTTCACTATAAGTTGAAGAAGTACTCATATGAGAATGTTAGGATGGAGTTTCTAAAGCAAACAAAAAATGATGATGGCTCAGCCTAGAACATTGACCCAATTCTTAAGACTTTTGGTTACTAGAAACATGGTCAAGCAGTGTGTTTATAGTGTAACCAACAAATGCACATTGTTGTTCATGATGTAAGCACTCCTATAAACACTTTTTTAATCATTTTGTAGATCATTTTGTAAATCAATGCCCAGCAATGAAAATCTCCAAACCATAAAGGGGTGACTTCATTTTCCCTTAGAATAAAATTTTATAGGGCAAAATATCCTTCACAACGTATCACACATAAAAATTATCATAGGCCAGAACAAAGGGTGTTAAGCAATGAAAACCTCCAAACCAGCTATTAGGGGTGGCTTTAAAAATAGCCCTCAGATTACAAATTATCATAGGGAGTTCACACAGAGGGGTTACCGAAGGAAAAAGCAAGACATGCATCCAACCAACAAATAGCCACAAGATCTAGTGCATTATCCGTTCACACATATAAAACCCATAACCAAAACACTAAAAATAAGAAGATCCAGTGCATTATTAGTTCACACACGTACATCCCACAACCAAAATACCAAAAATCAAAAGATTTGGTGTAGTATCAGTTCATAAACAAACAACCGCAACCTAAAAC
Source organism: Monilaria moniliformis (assembly GCA_034509125.1). NCBI lineage: Eukaryota > Viridiplantae > Streptophyta > Magnoliopsida > Caryophyllales > Aizoaceae > Monilaria > Monilaria moniliformis. The sequence goes on along the minus strand of JAYDZE010296497.1, from coordinate 6,771 downwards.
ACCTAGAATCCTTAAATTAGGTGTAGTATCGGTTCATAAACAAACAACCGCAACCTAAAATACTAAAAATTGGAAGATCATGTGTAGTATCAGGTCATAAACATACAACCCACAACCAAAATACAAAAAACCCTCAGAAATAACTTCTCATAGGGTCTTCACTTACCAAAACAATCATTAAAGGTGCTTCAAGACGCTAGGGCACCAAATCCATAGGAATTGAAGATACCATCTATCAAAATCGATCAACTCCCCAATCGTAGATGGAGTTTTAGGGACCACAATCTCTATAAAAAAAAAAAGAAGAAAAAATAAGCCATTTCAGATGTGGGTATGGCTTCCAAGGTTGATCCAGAGGTGACAGAATAGAGGGGGAAGAAGATGGACCAAGATTGGCTGAATCCTCCCACAAATACACCGGAATAGGTGAACATGGATCGCAACAAGCGTATCGACCATTTCAGAAGGGTATCTAGGGTTTCAATCAGTGTCCTTTTCGATTCCATGGTGGAATCGAATGGAACATCAACCATTAAAATAGAGGTGAAGTGGGAGACGAAGATATAACACTAGATCATGGATATGGAATAAGATTCGAAGAAGGTAAGTGACAATGCAACTAGAATATAGGTGGAATGATCTGAATGGGTGGGGGCACACCCTGCAGTGACGTGTTGCACGTTGTCTGCGCAAGCTTTGTGGGGGCGCGTACAACGTTGTGAATGCCCTTATATATTGGAAGGAAAATAAAAGTAGATAAACACTGAAATTTGTTGGGTTGCAATAAAAACACGATTTTAGTGCCTGGAATAAATTTGAAAAAATAGAAACAAAAGGAAGCAAAAAGCTATCACTATTTAATCTATTACTTTAGATATTTGTAAGTTGATTCTAGAACACTCATTTTTTGCCTAAATTAAGCAACTAGTTGTTGTTAAAAGCATGTACAATCAATTAATCCTGAAAAGTACTATCCACTTTTGATGATGGAATTAAAGTAACAAATGTTACTATTATATCCTAATGATCACAATACAATCAGTTAACATAACACGATCTGAGCGCATATCTTTGAATATCAATCTCGCTTGAGTCGCTTGACCATAATTTTTGCAAATTGTTGAAGTAGCCGATGAATTTGGAAATATCTTTCTACACCTAGCTTCATTGCTTTCGGAGATGGTTAAAATCCTACACGAGTGCCCTGGTAGGTTTGGCTTTGTTATTGTATCCATGTGCGATATTTTCCCAGAAAATTTATTCATTTGCTAGCAGCCGATAATCGGATCTTCGAATACATCGACGAAGAGGCGAGCCACTGCATTTGTTTCCCCTATTGAATACTTAATTGTAACTTTAGTTAGATAGAATCTTTCCACCTCATTGTTATCATCGTCGCCGACGTGGATCCTTGATAGCCTGAGTGGACTGGAATTGGATCCAGTGACCAGAGTTTGAAAAGATTGGAAATTTTCAAAATTGAAAGAGTTGGGATTGTTTGGGTCAATGCCCATTGCCCACAGATATTGCATAATTCTTCATTAATTTTTAGATTGAGGTTGAATGAGTTGGGATTGTTTGGGTTGAAATTCATGATTTTGTTGTGTGAAGAAATAGAAGAATTGGAAGAAAAATTGATGAATAGGGACGAGATATGAGATGTCAGAAATGAGATAACATGGGTATTGATTAAGGCTGGAAAAACGGAAGTCTGGTGTTGTGTAATACCCAACCGAACCCGATACCCGCAATCGTTGAAATCGGGATCGAGATTAGGTATTATGGGATTGTAATTGTCAGGCATATGGTATACCTGAAAACTCACATTTTTAGTTTTGCCCAAATTGTAATTTTTCGCCCTAAGTTGCTCTTGCTCTTAGTCACACTACACACCACTCCCATCGCCCCATTACTCGCTCTCTCACTATCACTGACTGCGAAACACAAAATTCTCGTCGACTCAGCATGTGTCGCGCCGCTGCCACATATTTCGCAACTCCGCTTCTCGCTAACTACGCATTCACTGAAAATCTCGGTTTCTCTATCTCCACGCCACCATCGATTTCACGACGGCTTGTCCGTCTATCCAAAAAGTTAGCTTGATTTCTCGTTTCATCTGTTTGAATTCTATCTATTTAGTGATATTCAATGAGCCTGATGTTCTTTGAGTTTAGGTTTTTTTATTCTGGATGTAGGTTGTTATTGTTGTTAATCTTGTAATGGAAGTGGTGAATATCTCATATGTTATTTGAGTTCTATGTATTTTATAATGGGATTACTAAGTAAATGGAACAATGGCTTTCTTCTCTCCGAAATTTTTTTGCTCTCCATATGCTCAGTTGTGCTAATCACTTCCAAATTCTGCCATCATTGAATTGAATCATCGATTTCAACATTCTGTGATTTCCAAAAAAATGAGTAGTTGCTGGAAAATCTGAGAAGATGGTGTTGGTACAAAAATCTTGCCGAACACAACATTGTGTAATGCTTTTCAGTTTATATGCATTATGCTTATGTGACCATGGCTAGTTAATATATTGACATAATATTGCTTATTAGTAATGTAAAAATCACCTTTGTAAATATGCTAAAAGATGTTCAGATTTTCAGACTTATTATGTAAATAAATTTTGTACATAATAATTGTGAGTGCGGGTAGAAGAAATTGCAGTTGTTTGGGTGCGGGTACCCGCACTCCGGGTGCAGGTACCCACGGGTATCCTTTTTACAGCCTATTTATAGTTGGGAGAAATTGATGCACAATACTTATATAAAAAAATTTCAAAAAAAGAGGCATTGAAAAATGGTAAAAAAAAAAAACTAAAGAGAAAATTAAGCAACGATCAATTGAGGAAATAAAAAAATATAAATAAAATAAAATAAAAAGAAAATCAGCAGGCGTGACATTGACCGACGTCCCTCATGCGCGCATGACGTGCACGCACCCGTCTGATTCATCGAGAGGCAGGGCCATGTTGAATGCGCACGTGTAGGACGAACTGTGCACTTGCCCATAGCTACGGTCCATCCTGTAGCTCCCAGCCCGGCATCCGCACCTCCAATGCCCCACCCGCACCCCAAAGCCCCGGTCTTGAACCCCAACAACACCGTTGTGGGTGCCCTAAGTAGCAAATATACCCCCACGTTTACAGCAAAAACCAAATAGCTCCCTAACGTGGCAAATAGCTCATACGTCTAACATCCATCAAAGTTCCGATTGAAAGTTTATTTTCTTTTATTTTTCTTATTTTGTGGGGGTCGGTACACCCCACCAATACTTCTGTAACTCTCATCGCCTTCTTCGGCGACGTCAACAAGACGCCAAAGATCTTGGATGCCATTGCAATGTCTTCGTCCGAGAATCCCAGCTCGCGAAACATCTCCCCTTCGCGCAAAATGTGTTCCTCCATTGAGCTCACAACTCTTGCGAAATCAATGAACTTCTTTGTCGTCCTCCGATGCAACCTCATAACCTCCACGACCCTGATAAATTCCACAGTTCTTCGGGATTGTACATGATGACTCGCGGCACGTGGTTGATTAACATCAATATTCTCCATTGGAACGTGGAGGATCTTCAAGTCTTTGACATATGGGAGCATAATGCAGTCGATATCTCTTAGGGACAGCCTCGGGGTTTTGAGAAATTTCACCGCGGCGACGGCGGATCCGAGCAATTCCTTCAATGTGCCAATTGTAGAGGAGATTTGATATTCACCATAGTATTGAATCTGAGACTCAGTTAAAACAATCTCTACAGTTTCGGCAGGTTGAAACCAAGATTGGTGAATATCTTAAATTCAGGCATGATGTTGGCTTCGAGACGCGCGGAGAGGAGTCAGGGCACTTATGTGAAGATCTTTTCAATTGGGGTTGGTGAAGTCGACATGTTTGAAGAAGGCAGTGACACATACGATATTTTGAAGAGTTTTGAAACAGATTTGAGTAGCAATATGTGCTGCCGTGTCGGAAATGTAGTGGTTGAGAAGTGGTGGTCGTCGATCAGGAACATAACTGATAATATTGAGAACTTAGCAGATAGCCGATGGTCGTCCAGAATCCCCAACGTGTTGTCGACATCCCAAGAGAAGGCCAGGAGAGTCGCAAAGGTGTTAGTGGTATGTGAGGTCCCCTCGAAAAATAGGAAAAATAAAAAAAATGAATTTTCGAACAAAACTTTAAGGGATGCTAGATGCATAAACTATTTGTCCCAATTTATGAACGTTAGGCCATCTCCAGCCATTTATACCAAACTCAAACCTATTTTCCAGCAAATGCCACATCAAATATTAATTCTACTCCAACCATTTACACCAAACTCAAACTTAAAAAATATTTCTTATTCACTTTTTATACCATTTCAGTTAAACTTATATATTTTTATGTAAATTACACATTAACCTAAATTAAAATACATTAAAACTTAAATTTCATAGTATATCATGTAATTTTATTTAAGTGACCGAGCCCAATTTAAGCTAATTAATTACAATCCATCGGCCAATGTTTAATTAATCTAATGCCCAATTAAATTCAGCTTAGGTTAATTATTAAATCATCTGCCATTTAACCAAGTCCAAGTGAAAAGTATATTTTAACCCATTAAAAAAATAAATATTAATTTATTTAATCCTAAAAATGCACACTTCAAGGTCGTTACTTCTATTCTTCTTCATCGTTATGTTCTCTTCTTCTTTCTCATTTTGTTCGTGCACGCAAGTAAGTTTCAGACTTTTTTCTTCTTCTGCTCCTCCTCCTATGTTTCCCATTTGCAAAATACAACAAAAAAATTGAGCATTGAATACAATTTTCAAAAGTTTATGTGTTTGTGAACTGTACAAACAAAAAGATGCGTTTGTACTGCTCAAATAAAAAAATTTGTATTTTTGCATTGCATTTTAGTGCACAAAAGGAAGAGATTCTTCACTGTAAAAGGTGTTTCCAACATGGTTGAAAATAATCTTAAAGAACAAATTGCTCGAAATATAATATTAAGGAGCTATTTGATTTTCACTTGAAATGTTAGGAGTGTATTTACTAGTTATTCCTGATTTCATACGCCAAACGCAGGTAACAAGAACAGATAAATTTGAAATGCAAGTAACAACAGATAAATTTCAATAGTCACAAATTGTTTCAAAGCCAGAAAATAGGTTGAGTTTGTCCAAAATATGCATCAAAACCCAGAAATCAACAATCAACTTAAACCTAAGCAACATATGAAGCAAGAGCTGTAGCCATGAAACTTAGTTAAGTGTGCCATGAAACATCATCGCAAATTTTTATTCATGAAAATTATCCAAAGTACTGACCATTCCTGAGGCAAATAGCAGCACAACAAAATAACAAATACAAATTCAAGATACACTGCAACGGAAGAATCACAGTTCCACAAGAGGGGTTGATAACCACAAGAAATCGAGGTAGCGTCCCAATAACTCCGCAACGATCCCTGCAAGGCCACTGACCCCAAGTATCCATCTCCAATCTAACAAGAGTTGGTAGCATTAGCAAGATCAGAAAACAACCTCTTTCAGAACAGGGCATGTCGAGCTTTCCAAAGCACAATGAGGCGAGGCAAACACTCACCTTGAGTTCACTTGTCAACTAATATCTAAGATCTTCGCACAGCCAGATCTCCATTTTGATCTTTTTATGATATATTTTCCCTCTTTTTCTTTTTTTCCTCCTTTTTTCCTTTTTTTTGGTGGGCGAATTGCCCTTTTCGTACATGATAAGGGACATAGCAAAACAAGAAGAAAACGATTAACCAAGAGTTGCAGCTAACAGGGTGACCTGGGTCATCTTGGTTCTGTACCAAAGGCGGAGACTACAACAGCAACGAATACTGCTTCATACACATGGTTATTCAAGTGACCACGCTCATGTGGTCCCCACATAGGTCAGCCTTCTTATCAAGCCTGTCCTGGTACTTGAGCAGCTGCTTGAAACACTCCGAGCATAGCAAATCCAAACAGAAAGTCTCCTCATACTCATTATCGTTAACACACGTGCCACACTGTGCGCACCTTGCTATACACAGCGTGCACGCTCTGCAGACTTGGGATGCATTATCTTTCACCTGACATCCCTCCGACGGACAATCATAAACCAACCTGAATTTCTCACATCTTGGGCACATTTCAATATCTATTGCCCGATCATCATCATATGGAAGGTAATAGTTTCCTTGATGATAGAAGTGTGGCTTGTGATGACTCTTGAGCATGTTGTCATCAGTACCCAAAAGAGACTTCAACTCCTCGAAGTGTTCACGTGTCACACCATAGAGGCCACCGATTCTCAGGAACTTTATACCTGGAACATCTTTATTGGAGTTATGGGTCCATACATTATTCAACATCCCTTCAACGGTAAGCCTTGTACAGCCAGGAACAAACAGCTGCATTGCAGTAACAAGAATTAGCATACAACACCCCCAAGAGCACATGATATGCACACAAGGCTTATAAATCACCATCAGAATTGGAACAGAGATCCATCGATTGTCACAACATGAGAAAAAGTTCAAAATATGTTGATTGTCTTCTTCATTACCACAAAAACCTTGATGATGTCCTTTAAATTACAGGACTTGTAAAGCAGACAGAAGATGGTCCAGAAAATATAATTCACAATATGGTCCAGAAAATATAATTCACAATATGGTCCAGAAAATATAATTCACAATAATTCGATTGTCACAACATGAGAAAAAGTTCAAAATATGTTGATTGTCTTCTTCATTACCACAAAAACCTTGATGATGTC
>JAYDZE010296386.1:0-18776 GCA_034509125.1 Monilaria moniliformis | reverse complement strand
ATTCTTAGAAAGAAATATAAAGAAAGTTATGAAAGAATTCCTAAATACAGAAAACAAAGGAAGAGTTATAGCAGACCAAAATACAAAAAAGATAATAATAATACTAGTGAATTAAAATGTTGGTTTTGTAAGAAAACAGGTCATACAGAAAACCAATGCTGGAAGAAAAAGAAAAAGAATGTTAGGATAATAACTTCCCAATTAGAAGATCTATTAATAGAATCAGATTCAGAATCTGATTATATAGAAGAAAATACTCATAGCTCTTCAGACCATAATAACGAAAATAGTCATCAAAGAGATGTTTGTGAAACATGTATCAATGTAATCTCAAAAGATGAAAAAGAAGCTATTTTCGATTTAATCCAGGAATAACCTCATAAAGAATTAAGAGAAGATTACCTCCAAAAATTAAAAGGATTAATTTTAGAAGAACCAGAAATGTCCAATAAAATAGAAATTAAAGAACAGTTCAATCTTAATAGAATCTTTAATAAATACCCATACCAAAGTATATCAAAGCAAATAAGTACAAAATATTTATAGATAGAAATTAATAGTCTTAAAAAGTAAATTAACCAGGAAATTCATCAACTAAAGCAAAAGGATTTTGAATTAGAAACAAGAATGTTGATAATAGAAAACAATAAGCTGGAAGTTCATGATGATCAAGATAATAGCGATAATTATAACAATAACAATTTTATAGGAAATATACAACATATACAATTTCAAAAATGGTATAATGCTATCACTTTAGTAGTTGAACAATTCAAAATTAATTTAATAGCATTAGTTGACTCATGCGCAGATCAAAATATAATAAGAGAAGGATTAGTTCCAACAAAATATTATGAGAGAACTACAGAAAGACTTTATACGGCTAATAAAGGCACAATGGATGTTCGGTACAAACTATCAAAAGGTCATATATGCAAAAATGGATATTGCTTTAGGAATGTTTTTGTTTTAGTAAAAGACATTTCTCAAAATCATTGTTTGAGGATTCCACCATAACCTAAGTCTGACGCATCTGTTTCTACTATGAGAAAGGCTTTTGGATTTGGTATATTTAAACAAGGAAGGGTCTTAATTTGATCTTTTATTTGTCTAACTATTTTGGTATGTTCTTCTGACCAACTAGGAGGATTCTTTTTGAGTCTTTGGAAAAGGGGCTTACATATGATCCTAAGTTTTGGGAAGAAATCTAAGATGTAATTTAAACATCCTAAAAATCTTTGTAATTGGGTTTTGTCTTTGACTCATAATTACAATGATAATAAGGAAATAAGTTTTTCAAAGTATGCCATTAAACAACTCCATACTCTTACAACATTTGGAGGGTTTAGTGAATTCAAAAGTTTTTCAGTCAAACATCCTGCCAAAGGATTCAATTATATTGACTACAAAAATGCCTGGTTCAAAACCTTTTACCTCAGGCCCTTTAACCACTCATGGTTTTTTACTTTCCATAGTGGTTATCATAAAACATTTCCAATATGGTTTCATGATTGGTGGAGAAGATTTGGACCTGTTCCAGATATTCTACCTCCAAGTATCAAAAAAGGATTCATGATTTTTGCGGAATCCTCAAGTATTCAAAATTATCAAAAGTTTTTGGTCTTTCATGCTGAATTCAAAGTTCCATGGATTTTCACATGGGATTTTCATTTCAAAAAGCTTTATCTAGATCCTACACCCTTCTCTCTTATCAGGGTATTCAAAGTCAAATGGTGGTCAAAGTTCCAAGAGCATATTGCTTCGGAACAAGCTATCAAACATTTTTTGTCTACAGGTCAAAAGGTTGTATATCAAAGAGAAGAACAGAAACAGAAAAAGCCTGTGTCAGTAATGTCTTCTTCATCATCAAAAGGAAAAGATACAGAAATATTCAAAGCACATAGTCTCTTTTCAGGAGATGAAGACATAAAAGAGGCGTTCTTTGAATTCCTCACCCAAAGGTCTAGATCAGACAAAGCCAAATCAGAAGAGTCAGTTTCTTCTAAACAAATTCAAGAAGATCTCATCGGAGGACAAGATCCCTTCGATTTTTGAATAACAAACAGGTGATGGCAAGACATGCTCTTGACAAAAGGCATGATTAGGGAACTGAAATTCAGCTTCTTAGCATCACCATGCAAGATTGGAAAGAAGAATTACAATATTGGGACAAAGCTTTACAAACATGCTCCACTGCTGAAGAACATGATGAAATTCAAGATCATATGTATCTCTGCCACCTCATTATTCGTGGTGCTAAACGACGAAGAGATGCCATCATCCAAATACTTGCGGCATGAGCAAAAGCCACAATAATGCATCATGCTGACTCAAAAGTAATGAGAAGATGCCACCTACTCCAAAAGTGATGACTCAAAAGTAAAAGACACCACCAGACGTTACTTTATCAAAAGTGATGACTCAAAAGTGAAGATATGACACCACTTACTCAAAAGGCAGACGAGACATCAGCCACTCAAAGAAAGATGACAAAGAAGTCACCTCAAAAGAGGAACACCAAGATTAGTAATAAATTATAAGCCTCTTAATAAGGCACTCCAATGGATTAGATATCCAATCCCTAACAAAAGAGATTTAATAAACAGATTATATAATGCCAAAATATTTTCAAAGTTTGATTTAAAGTCAGGATTCTGGCAAATTCAAATTGCAGAAAAAGATAGGTACAAAACTGCCTTTAATGCACCCTTTGGCCATTACGAATGGAATGTAATGCCATTTGGTTTAAAAAATGCTCCGTCAGAATTTCAAAAAATCATGAATGATATCCTCAACCCTCATAGTGATTTTAGCATTGTCTATATTGATGATGTTTTAATATTCTCTCAAAATATTAATCAGCATATGAAGTATTTAGAAGTATTTCTAAGCACCATAGAAAGAAATGGTCTAGTAATATCAGCACCAAAGATGAAATTATTTGAAACAGAAATAAGATTCTTAGGACATGAGTTCAAAAAGGGTTATTACAAACCTATTAATAGGTCTATAGGTTTTATTGAAAAATTCCAGATGAAATCAACGACAAAACCCAATTACAATTAATAATAACAAAGAACAACATCGTTCGCGTCAAAATAGCCTGAAAATCAAGTTTGTACAGTAAAAATGTCAAAGAACGACATTGTTCCCATAAAAATAGCCTCAAAATCGACTTTGTACCGTCTAACCTCACTTGAAGCATAATTCTCGGAGTTGCGATTATAAAGTGGAATACGCACACCTACAACCGAAAACCGCCACAAGCTCCCATATTATGGTGAATGTAATGAAATAATATCAAAGAAGGACCTCGTTCGTGAAAATAGCCTCAAACTCGAGTTTAAACCGTCTAAGTTTAATTGTAGCATAATTTATGGAGTTCCGATTATAAAGAGCAATATGCATATCTACAACTAAAATCCACTACACACTCCCTTATTATGGTGTATGTAATGTAATAATGTCAAAAAACAACATTGTTCGCGTTAAAATAGCCTCAAAATCGAGTTTTTACTATCTAACTCCAATTGAAGAATAATTTCTGGACTTACCATATTAAAAAACAATACACATATCTACAAGCAAAATCCACCACAACAACGACCTCGTTCGCGTCAAAATAGCCTCAAAATCAAGTTTGTACCATCTAAGCTTAATTCAAGTCTAAGATTCAGATTTATGATTATAAAGAGCAATACGCACATCTACATCCGAAATCCAACAAACACTCCCTTATTATGGTGAATGTAATGTAATAATGTCGAAGAACGATCTCGTTCACGTGAAAATAGCCTCAAAATCGAGTTTTCACCATTTAAAGTTCAATTGAAGCATAATTTACGGACTTGTGATTTTAAAGAGCAATACACATTTCTACACCCAAAATCCATGACTTACTCCCTTATTTTTGTGCATGTAATGTAATAATATTAAAGAACAACATCGTTTGTGTCAGAATGACCTGAAAATCGAGTTTGTACATTCTAAGTCCGACTGAAGAATAATTCCCGGACTTTCGATTTTAAGAACAATACGCATTTCTACGATCAAAATCCACCACACACAACTTATTATGGTGTATGTAATGTAATAATATCAAAGAACGAAATTGTTCCCGTAAAAAATAGCCTCCAAATCGACTTTGTACCGTCTAAGATCAATTGAAGCATAACTACTAGATTTGCAATTATAAAGAGCAAGGCGTATATCTATGACTTAAATTCACCACCAACTCCCTTATATGGTGCATGTAATGTAATAATGTCGAAAAACAGTAACTTTCTCGTCAAAATCGCCTTAAAATCGAGTTAGTACCGTCTAAGTTCAATTTAAGCATAACTCTCGGACTTGCAATTTTAAAGAGCAATACACATATGTAAAACCGAAATCCACCACACATTCCCTTATTATGGTGTTTGTAATATATTATTGTTAAATAACGGCTTCGTTCTCGTCTAAATAGCCTCAAACTCGAGTTTTTACCGTCGAAGTCCAATTGAAGCATAACTACTGGATTTGCGATTTTAAAGAGCAATACGAATATATACGACGAATCTACTTAAAAATCCCTTAGTACAGTGTATGTAATTCAATAATGTTTAAGCATAACACTCGGATTTGCGATTATAAAGAGCAATAAGCACATCTACGACTGAAATCTACCACACACTCCCTTATTATGGTGAATGTCAGGTAATAATGTTGAAGAACAACCTCGTTCACGTCAGAATAGCCTCAAAATATAATTTTGACTGTTTAAAGTTAAATTGAAGCATAATTTACGGACTTGCTATTTTAAAGAGCAATACGCATATCTACTAACAAGGACCACGACATACTCCCTTATTTTGTGTATATTATGTAATAATAACAAAGAAGAACATCGTTCGTGTCAAAATTGCCCGAAAATCAGGTTTGTACCGTAAAAATGTCAAAGAAAGACATTGTTCCCGTAAAAATAGCCTCACAATCGACTTTGTACCGTCTAAGCTCAATTGAATAATTCTCGGAGTTGTGATTATGAACAGGAATATGCACACCTACAACCGAAAACCACCACAAAAACTCTCATACTATGGTGAATGTAATGAAATAATATCAAATAAGGACCTCGTTTGTGAAAATAGCCTCAAACTCGAGTTTATACTGTCTAAGTTCAATTGAAGCATAATTAACGGACTTCCGATTTTAAAGAGCAATACGCATATCTACAACTAAAATCTACTAGACACTCTCTTATTATGGTGTATGTAATGTAATAATGTCAAAGAACAACATTGTTCGCGTTAAAATAGCCTCGAAAAAATTGAGTTTTTACTATCTAACTCCAATTGAAGCATAATTTCTGTACTTACCATTTTAAACAGCAATACATATATCTAGAAACAAAATCCACCATAACTACGACCTCGTTCGCGTCAAAATAGCCTCTAAATTGAGTTTGTACCATCTAAGCTTAATCGAAGCATAAGATTTAGATTTGCAATTATAAAGAGCAATACGCACATCTACAACTGAAATCTACCACACACTCTCTTATTATGGTGAATGTAATGTAATAATGTCGAAGAACGATCTCGTTCACGTCAAACTAGCCTCAAAATCAAGTTTTCACTAGCTGAAGTTCAATTGAAGCATAATTCACGGACATGTGATTTTAATGAGCAATACAAAATCCATGACATACTCCCTTATTTTTGTGTTTGTAATGTAATAATATTAAAGAACAACATCGTTTGTGTCAGAATCACCTGAAAATCGATTTTGTACCGTTTAAGTTCGATTGAAGAATAATTCCCGGACTTTCGATTTTAAAGAACAATACGCATATCTACGATCAAAATCCACCACACACACCCTTATTATGGTGTATGTAATGTAATAGTGTCAAAGAACGAAATTATTCCCGTAAAAAATAGCCTACAAATCGACTTTGTACCGTCTAAGCTCAATTGAAGCATAACTACTAGATTTGAAATTTTAAAGAGCAAGGCGTATATTTATGACCGAAATGCGCCACAAACTCCCTTATTATGGTGCATGTAATGTAATAATGTTGAAAAGCAGTAACTTTCTCATCAAAATAGCCTTAAGATCGAGTTAGTACCGTCTAAGTTCAATTTAAGCATAACTCTCGGACTTGCAATTTTAAAGAGCAATACATATATGTAAAACTGAAATCCACCACACATTCCCTTATTATGGTGTTTGTAATATATTATTGTTAAATAACGGCTTCGTTCTCGTCTAAATAGCCTCAAACTCGAGTTTTCACCGTCGAAGTCCAATTGAAGCATAACTGCTGGATTTGCGATTTTAAAGAGCAATACGAATATCTACGATCCAAATCTACTTCAAACTCCCTTATTTCGGTGTGTGTAATTTAATAATGTTCAAGCATACCACTCGGATTTGCGATTATAAAGAGTAATACGCAAATCTACGACCGAAATCTACCACACACTCCCTTATTATGGTAAATGTCATGTAATAATGTCGAAGAACGACCTCGTTCACGACAAAGAAGCCTCAAAATTGAGTTTTCACCGTTTAAAATTAAATTGAAGCATAATTGACGGACTTGCTATTTTAAAAAGCAATATGCATATCTACTACCAAAGACCACGACATACTCCCTTATTTTGTGTATATTATGTAATAATAACAAAGAACAACATTGTTTGCGTCAAAATCGCCTTAAAATCAAGTTTGTACCGTAAAAATGTCAAAGAACGACATTGTTCCCGTAAAAATAGCCTCAAAATCGACTTTGTACCGTCTAAGCTCAAATGAAGCAAAAATCTCGGAGTTGCGATTAGAAAGAGGAATACGCACACCTACAACTGAAAACCGCCACAAACTCCCATATTATGGTGAATGCAATGAAATAATATCAAAGAAGGACCTCGTTCGTGAAAATATCCTAAAACTCGAGTTTACACCGTCTAAGTTCAATTGAAGCATAATTAACGAACTTCTGATTTTAAAGAACAATACACATATCTACAACTAAAATCCACTAAACACTCTCTTATTATGTTGTATGTAATGTAATAATGTCAAAAAATAACATTGTTCGCGTTAAAATAGCCTCAAAATCGAGTTTTTACTATCTAACTCCAGTTGAAGCATAATTTCTGGACTTACCATTTTAAACAGCAATACACATATCTACAAGTAAAATCCACCATAACAACTACCTCGTACGCGTCAAAATAGCCTCAAAATCGAGTTTGTACCATCTAAGCTTAATTGAAGCATAAGATTCAGATTTGCGATTATAAAGAGCAATACGCACATATACAACCGAAATCCACCACACACTCCCTAGTTATGGTGTATGTAATGTAATAATGTCAAAGAACAACATTGTTCGCGTTAAAATAGTTTCAAAATCAAGTTTTTACTATCTAATTCCCATTGAAGCATAATTTCTGGACATACCATATTAAACAACAATACACATATCTACAAGCAAAATCCACCATAACAACGACCTCGTGCACGTCAAATTAGCCTCAAAATCAAGTTTGTACCATCTAAGATTAATTGAAGTATAAGATTCAGATTTATGATTATAAAGAGCAATACGCACATCTACAACGGAAATCCAACAAACACTCCCTTTTTATAGTGAATGTAATGTAATAATGTCGAAGAACGATGTCGTTGACGTGAAAATAGCCTCAAAATTGAGTTTTCACCATTTAAAGTTCAATTGAAGCATAATTCACGGACATGCGATTTCAAAGAGCAATACACATATCTAAACCCAAAATCCATGACATACTCCCTTATTTTTGTGTATGTAATGTAATAATATTAAAGAACAACATCGTTTATGATAGAATCACCTGAAAATCGAATTTGTACCGTCTAAGTCCGATTGAAGAATAATTATCGGACTTTCGAATTTAAAATGATAAATGTAATAACGTCAGGAAGAGAATTCAAAATAGATATGAACTATCTAATAGAAGAAATGAATTCAGATTATAACAAAGAGAAAAAATTATGGTATGAAAAATTAGACATAAAAATTAGAGAAAAAATAAGAAATGAATGGATCAAAGAAATGAAGAAATTAAAATCAAATATCATATTTTATGATTTCTTAAGGACATTCCTTTCGATCGAAGGGTTTTATGAATGTTTCAAAAAACCAACAATTGAAGTTAATACAACTTTAACAAAAAAATGGTTTTTGAGTGAAAATAATGTGGTTGTAAGTTCAGTACACCCACCCTTACAATCTCTAAAAATCAAAACCTATAAAGGAGAAATCATCGCCGAACCTTTAAAATTAGGAAGGAACACTAAAGATCCAGTCAATGGAGAAGATATTCAAAAAATTATACAACAGAATAATTTCTCAAATCAAATTTTAGGAACTATAGCAACTCAACTTGACGTCCTAGCCACTATAACAAAGAAAATCCAAAACCAATAGTTAAAAATAATTTATTAAGTGATACCTCTACCTCTTTCTTTCAAACCAATAATGTACCAAAAGATAAAGGGAAAGAAATAAGCTTTAATACTAGCACAGAATTTTTACTATAAAAAATATCAAATAAATTATCTGATATAGGAACATCAAAAATCAATACATTAGATACGGTCAAAGAAGAAAGTAGTGAAAATTCAGAAATAGAATCTAGTAGCTCAGAAGAAGATACTAGAATCAAAGAATTGGCTAAAGTGTTTGAAGATGATGAAGATAATAATGAAATCAATAGAATTTCAAAATGAAGAAAATTCAATAGTAATAAAGCCGATTATAGCTGACCTTCACCTGTAGATTTACAATATGAAGAAAGAAATCAATTCAACAAAACTAGTTATAGTGGTACATCTATAACATAATGGAATATAGATGGAAAATCAGAATATGAAATTCTTAATACTCTACAAGAAATGGGAATGGCTAGAACAGCCTACAAACTCAATCGTCAAACTGAAGAAAAAGCTTGTGCTCTTATAGCGCATGGTTTCACAAGTCAACTAAAACATTGGTGGGATAATGCCCTATCATTAGAAACCAAGAAAGAAATCTTAGATCATAAAACAATAACTCATGATGAAGATGGTAATATGATAGAAACTAGTGATGAGTGTGATTTCTTAATAGTCACCATAGCTATGTATTTCGTAGGAAACCCTAGAAAAGAATATAGTAGTTCAAAAGTAGTTTTAACAAATTTAAGATGTCCAAGTCTTTCAGACTATACATGGTACAAAGATGTGTTTTTAACACAAGTACTTAGAAGAGATGATTGTAATCAAAGATTCTGGAAAAAAAGATTCATAGCAGGTTTACCAAAACTATTTGGTGAAAGAATTATTCAAAAATTAAAAAGTGAAACAGGATTAAAAGACATTCCTTTCGAGGAAATAACTTTTGGGCAGCTTTTTACCTTTATCAAAAAAGAAGGTTTAACTTTATGCTAAGAGATCAAAATATAAAATAAGTATAGGTTAGACAAAAATGAAACTATTTCAAACAGAAATAAGATTCTTAGGGCATGAGTTCAAAAAAGGATCTTACAAACCTATTAATAGGTCTATAGGTTTTACTGAGAAATTCCTAGATGAAATCAAAGACAAAACCCAATTACAAAGATTTTTAGGATGTTTAAATTATATCTCAGACTTCTTCCCAAAACTTAGAATCATATGTAAGCCCCTTTTCCAAAGACTCAAAAAGAATCCTCCTAGTTGGTCAGAAGAACATACCAAAATTGTTAGACAAATAAAAGATCAAATCAGGACACTTCCTTGCTTAAATATACCAAATCGGAAAGCCTTCCTCATAGTAGAAACAGATGCGTCCGACTTAGGATATGGAGGAATCCTCAAACAAAAAAATAGAATCAAAGGAACAATTAGTCAGGTATCATTCAGGACAATGGAATGATGCATAGAAAAACTATTCAACTATCAAAAAATATATTTTATCCATTGTTTTATGCATATCAAAATTCCAAGATGATCTCTATAATAAGAATTTTTTTATTAAGAATTGATTGCAAATCTGCAAAAGAAGTTCTTTTAAAAGATGTCCAAAATATTGTTTCAAAATAGATATTTGCCAAATGGCAAGCTATTCTTTCAGTCTTTGATTTTGAAATTGAATTTATCAAAGGAAAAGAAAATTCTCTACCTGATTTTTTAACACGAGAATTTCTTCATGGCCATGAACCGAAACAAAAAGACAGCTCAAAGCCCAAAAGATTATGAAGTCGAAGACTCAAAAGCCCTTATTAGGGCACATTCTCCTCAAACACCTCAAAAATACCCAAACCGGTTCTCTCCTTTAACCAATACTCAAATCATCTCATCACAAAGCCCAGATATTCCCTTCAAATCTGTCCTTGTCTCAAACCTACCAAAACCTGCTAATATCCAAATACCAAATGCTCCAGATTATACAGATAAATATGCTGTCAAAACTTGGCATGAGGAAATAGGGATGACTCCATATACTACCTTTCCCTCAGAAATGATTCAAAGGGATTATATTAGAAATAGATTTCCTCATACTTCCCAACTGTGGGAAGCAGATAATTATTTGAAAAATCAAAAATATTATGAGTTGATCTTAATAGACTCCAATTCTGTTGAAATCACTCATAATTACAATGATAATAAGGAAATAAGTTTTTCAAAATGCGTCATTAAACAACTCCATACTCTTACAACATTTGGAGGGTTTAGTGAATTCAAAATTTTTTCAGTCAAACATCCTGCCAAAGGATTCAATTATATTGATTACAAAAATGCCTGGTTCAAAACTTTTTATCTCAGGCCTTTTAACCACTCATGGTTTTTTACCTTCCATAGTGGTTATCATAAAATATTTGCAAATTGGTTTCATGATTGGTGGAGGAGATTTGGACCTGTTCCAGATATTCTACCTCCGAGTATCAAAAAAGGATTCACGATTTTTGCGGAATCCTCAAGTCTTCAAAATTATCAAAAGTTTTTAGTCTTTCATGCTGAATTCAAAGTTCCATGGATTTTCACATGGGATTTTCATATTAAAAAGCTTTATCCAGATCCTACACCCTTCTCTCTTATCAGGGTATTCAAAGTCAAGTGGTGGTCAAAGTTCCAAGAGCATATTGCTTCGGAACAAGCTATCAGACATTTTTTGTCTACAGGTCAAAAGGTTGTATATCAAAGAGAATAACAGAAACAGAAGAAGCCTGTGTCAATAGTGTCTTCTTCATCATCAAAAGGAAAAGATCCAGAAATATTCAAAGCACATAATCTCTTCTCAAGAGACGAAGACATCAAAGAAGCTTTCTTTGAATTCCTTGCTCAAAGATCCAGATCAGACAAAGCCAAATCAGAAGAGTCGGTCTCTTCTGAACAAATTCAAGAAGATCTTATCGGAGGACAGGATCCCTTCGATTTCTAAAAAGACACCTAGGTAATGGCGAGACATGCTCTTGACAAAAGAAATGATTGGGGAACTGAAATTCAGATTCTCAACATAACTATTCAAGATTGGAAAGAAGAATTACAACATTGGATCCAAAATGTACAAACATGCTCCTCTAATGAAGAAAAAGATGAAGCTAAAGATAATATAAGACTCTGTCGTCTCATTGTTCATGGTGCTCAGCGACGAAGAGATGCCCTTATTCAAATAATTGAACATAAGAAAAGTGATGACTCAAAAGACAAGACACCACCAGACGCTACTTTATCAAAAAGAGATGACTCAAAAGTGAAGATTTGACACCACCTACTCAAAAGGCAGACGAGACATCAGCCACTTAAAGAAAGACGACAAAGAAGTCACCTCAAATCAGGACACCACATCAAATGAAATTCAAATGCAGCATGTAAATTAAGGGGTGCATTTTACTTTTATGTAGAGTGTATTTAGTTTTTGTCTATAAAAGGGAAAGTTCTTCATTAGGAAGACTCACTCCCGGAATTGTATTGACATTTCCTATTCTCTCTCCTTTCTTCCTCTCACCTTGTAATATTGAAGCCTACGTAATCAATAAAATTTGTAAGATTTTCTGTACTACTTCTATCTTTTAATATCTCATCTTTATTCATGTTTTCATATCCTGATAATATACTCTGTTTTCAAAAGTTCCCTATTTGGCGATCTCATCGCACCGGAAAATTCGTATCTTTAACTCGGGCCATTTTAGGGATATTACAAAATTTGTCGATTTTTTAAAGAATCAAATCAAAAAAAGAATAAAGGAAAAAATATATAAATTATTAGAAAAATATTACCATTAGAACAATATTATATATAGAACCGCGCGGTTCTATAGGAATTTATCTAATGTGAAAATTTAAATTATACATTTTGATAATTAATATAGGAGAAATATCATTTATATAATAAAATGTAGAAAGTTTTACTAAAATATCTTAACGGGCGTGTAATGACCCAAAATCACTAAAGGTCGGGATTTCCTATTCCGATGCTAAATTAGGATTTTTGCCGACGATTTCTTCGAAATTGTCCAAGATATTAATGATATGATTAAATATTAGTTTAAATAAGATTAAGGGATCAAAATAAGTATAATGTGATATTCAGAATAATCAAAGAATTATGAGAACGATTTAAGAGCATAAAGTGAACGTTTGTTGATATTATTTATTTGTTTCAAGACGACCCAATCGGAGGACAAGATCCTTTCGATTTTTAACTCCAAACAGGTCATGGCAAGTATATGGCGCAGTTGGGGATACCGTTTACAGTCTCTCAACAGCGTTGTGAATGATTGAAAAGAAGAACTCCAATACTGGAATGAAGTTCTACAAACATATTCCACTGTTGGGGATTATGATGTTGATATGATTCAAGATAATATTTTCTTTCTACAACTCCTCATCTCAAAAGCCGAACTACGAAGAGATCAACTCATTCAATTACTTTCGGCATGATAATCCTGACTCAAAAGCAATGAAAAGACTCCACTAAAAAAGAAAGACGTGACTCAAAGGATGGACAAGACATCACTCACTCAAAAATGATGACCTAGCAAAACAAGATAAGACATCACAAGCTCAAAAGAAGACGGTGACTCATCACCCACTCAAAAGAAGTCCAAATGATTTGACATCACTGCAAATGAAATTCAAATGTATTATGTAAATTAGGAATGTACATTTTACTTTTATGTCGTGTGAATTTAGCTTCTGTCTATATAAAGGGAAGTCCTTATTAGGAAAGACTCACCCCGAAATTGTACTAACATTTCATTTTCTCTCTCCCTCATTCCTCTGTACCCTGTAATATTGAAGCCTTTATTTCAATAAAATTGTAAGATTTCTCATATTTATCAATCTTTCGCTTCTTTATGTTTTCATATCCTGATTATATATTCTGTTTTCAAATATTTTATATCCTGAAGCCTTTTAATCATATTTTATGTGCATCATTTATAGTAATAGTAACCTGGGTTCAAATGGTATCAGAGCCATTTTTAGTGGCCGGTAGGGATCTAGATCTAGATCAAAGTTACAATAATCTGATAATTTTGAAGAGGTTAATTAAGGTAATACTTAGATTTCAGGCGTTGGAATTCAGGTTTGGTAAGCTTGTAAGACAGTTGGTAAGCCCGAGTGAGGTGTTCCACGCATAGTGTTCCCCTGCGACCAGTCTAGAAATCTAAGTAAAACCCCAAATTATCTTCAGAAAAACCTATCAGATCCTTGTAATGGCAATCAGTTTTAGAAACCTATTCAATACT
The DNA here is from genome assembly GCA_034509125.1 of Monilaria moniliformis. NCBI lineage: Eukaryota > Viridiplantae > Streptophyta > Magnoliopsida > Caryophyllales > Aizoaceae > Monilaria > Monilaria moniliformis. The sequence continues at coordinate 5,040 of JAYDZE010296386.1, read as the reverse complement.
AGACAAAATGGTGACAGAAACCAGAATATAGTACAGAGTAGTGAAACTCATATGCCGATTGATTATTCAAATTGGACAATTCTGAATGAACCAATTGAAAACATATACCATGTTAAGTTTACAGATTTCAAAACAGCTTGGTCAATCAAAAATCATGAAGAAACAATAAGTATTCAACAAGAATCCCAAAGTATACCTTTATTAAATCAAAAATCTATTGATCATTATAAAAATAAAAAGTATAGATATTTACATTTAGGTTTAATTCAGGTGGCTGTCAAACCTTTGGTGCATTTAGGGGTAAATACGCCAATATACTTAGCTCTTAGAGATAAAAGACTTAAAATATATCAGTCTTCTCTTTTATCTATGATTCAAACCAATATTTGTAATGGTCCAATCTTTTTCAATTGTTCTCCAAATTATTCAGTGGATCTAACAGATCCAATGATATTAGATTCCTTAGTCTTAGATGTTCATCTACAAGGAGATGAATTTTACCGATGTAAAAACTTCGCAGTAATATACAGAGTCTACTTTAGGCTTATGATTTCTCAATTAAATCCAAAATTCATTATAGAACAAACATCTAAAGACAAAACAGTCTTATTAGAAATAAATGCAGAAAATCCAACAACCTTTACTCCTAAAAAACTCAAATGGAATGAAATAACAATTCCAGAACAATTTACAATTCATAATCCACAACCACCAAGGAATATAGAAAGAAGGGAACCCTCTCAAATAATAGAAGAACCAGATGGTCAAATTACAATTAAATTCGGAAATTTAACTAGGTCCAATTCTTCAAACTCTTTTGTATCTAGGGAGTCAAATTCAGACCGATTCACGGCTAGGCAATCCTTTTCGGGTATACAAAGCTAATCAAATGCTAGGTGGACTTTTAGATCACCTGTACCTCAAAGGTCTGTAGTTGATGAAGAAGAGTCAGAGTCAGCCCAATACTCCCCTACGAATAGCAATATTATAAATGTGATAACACCAGGAAAAGAATTCAAAATAGATATAAAATATCTAATAGAAGAAATGAATTCAGATTATAATAAGGATAAAAAATTATGGTATGAAAAGTTAGAGATAAAAGTAAGAGAAAAGATAATAGAGAAATGGATCCAGAAAATGAAGAAATTAAGATTAAATATTTTATTTTTCAATTTCTTAAGATCATTACTTTCAATTGAAGGATTCTATGAATGTTTCAAAAAACCAACAATAGAAGTCAATACAACTCTAATAAAAAATGGTTTTTAAAAGAAAATAATACGGTTGTAAGGTCAGTTCATCCACCCTTACAATCTTTAAAAATCAAAACTTATAAAGGAGAAATTATTGCTGAACCTTTCAAATTAGGAAGAAATACGAAAGATCCAGTTAATAGTGAAGATATTCAAAAAATCATAAATCAGAATAATTTCTCAAACCAAATCTTAGGAACTATAGCAGGTCAACTTGATGTCCTAGCTGCTAATAAAGAAAGTCCAAAATCAACTCCTCCGTTTTTAAACAAATAAATAATATCAATGCCAAGAAAAGTCAAATTAATTTCCTAAAAGAAAAATTATCTTTTGAAAGGATAGAAGAAGATCTTAAAAAACCAAACATAGAATCACAAATAAAAGCTATTGAACAAAAATTCATAAAGGATGTTTGTAATAGTGTTCCAAATGCTTTCTGGAATAGAAAGCAACATATAGTAGAATTACCCTATGAAAAAGATTTTACTGAGGATAAGATACCTACTAAAGCTAGACCCATACAAATGAGTCATGAGATGTTAGAAATTTGCAAAAAAAGAAACAAAAGATCTATTAGATAAGAATCTAATAAGACCGTCAAAATCTCCTTGGAGTTGTTCCGCCTTCTATGTTATGAAACAAGCTGAGCTAGAAAGAGGAACACCAAGATTAGTAATAAACTATAAACCACTTAATAAAGTTCTGCAATGGATTAGATATCCAATTCCTAACAAAAGAGATTTAATAAACAGATTATATAATGCTAAGATATTTTCCAAGTTTGATTTAAAATCAGGATTTTGGCAAATTCAAATAGCCAAAAAAGATAGGTATAAAATTGCCTTCAATGTACCATTTGGTCATTACGAATGGAATGTAATGCCATTTGGTTTAAAAAATGCTCCATCAGAATTTCAAAAAATCATGAATGATATCCTTAACCCATATAGTAGTTTTAGCATTGTTTATATTGATGATGTTTTAATATTCTCTCAAAATATTAATCAACATATTAAACACCTAGAGATATTTTTAAGGGTTGTTGAAAAGAATGGTTTAGTAATATCAGCTCAAAAGATGAAACTATTTCAAACTGAAATAAGGTTCCTAGGACATGAGTTCAAAAAAGGATCTTACAAACCCATTAATAGATCAATAAGCTTTACAGAAAAATTTCCAGATGAGATAAAAGATAAAAATCAATTACAAAATTTTTTAGGGTGTTTAAATTACATTTCAGATTTCTTCTCAAATCTTAGGGTTCTTTGCAAGCCCCTTTACCAAAGACTCAAAAAGAATACACCAAATTGGTCAGACGATCATACCAAAATAGTTAGGAAAATAAAAGATCAAATTAAAACCCTTCCTTGTCTAAGTATACCAAATCCAAAAGCCTTTCTCATTGTAGAAACAGATGCTTCTGACTTAGGATATGGAGGAATCCTCAAACAAAGAATAGAATCAAAAGAACAACTAGTTAGATACCATTCAGGCTTATGGAATGATACACAAAAAAATTATTCAACTATCAAAAAAGAAATTTTGTCCATTGTTTTGTACATATCAAAATTTCAGGATGATCTTTATAATAAAAAATTCTTATTAAGAATTGATTGCAAGTCTGCAAAAGAGGTTCTTTTAAAAGATGTTCAAAATATTGTTTCAAAACAAATATTTGCTAGATGGCAAGCTATCCTTTCAATTTTTGATTTTGAAATTGAATTTATCAAAGGAAAATAAAATTCTCTACCTGATTTTTTAACAAGAGAATTTCTTCAGGGCCATGAACCGAAACAGAAAGACAGCTCAAAGCCCCAAAGACTATGAAGTCGAAGATTCAAAAGCCCTCATTAAGACACCTTCCTCTCAAACACCTCAAAAGTATCAAAACAGATTCTCTCCTTTAACCAATACTCAAATAATCCCTTCACAAAGCCCAGACATACCGTTCAAATCTGTTCTTGTCTCAAACTTACCAAAACCCACCAACATCCAAATACCAAATACTCCAGAACACACGGAAAAATATTCTGTCAAAACCTGGAATGAAGAAATAGGAATGACTCCATACACTACATTTCCTTCAGAAATGGTTCAAAAGGATTATATTAGAAATAGATTCCCTCATTCTTCCCAGCTTTGGGAAGCAGATAATATTTTGAAAATCAAAAATATTATGAGCTAATCTTAGTAGACTCCAATTCTGTTGAGATCACTCATAATTATAATGACAACAAAAAAATAAGTTTTTCAAAGTGTGTTATTAAACAACTCCATACTCTTTCAACATTTGGAGGGTTTAATGAGTTCAAAAGTTTTTCAGTCAAACATCCTGCCAAAGGATTTAATTACATAGATTACAAAAATGCTTGGTTCAAAACTTTCTATCTCAGACCATTTAACCACTCATGGTTTTTTACTTTCCACAGTGGTTATAATAAGACATTTCCAATTTGGTTTTATGATTGGTGGAGGAGATTTGGTCCTGTTCCAGACATTTTACCTCCAACTATCAAAAATGGATTCACAGTTTTTGCAGAATCCTCGAGCCTTCAAAATTATCAAAAGTTTTTAGTTTTCCATGCTGAATTCAAAGTTCCATGGATTTTCACATGGGATTTTCATTTCAAAAAACTCTATCCAGATCCCACGCCCTTATCTCTTATCAGGGTATTCAAAGTCAAATGGTGGTCGAAGTTCCAAGAGCACATTGCTTCGGAACAAGCCATCAGACATTTCTTGTCCACAGGGCAGACGATAATTTATCAAAGAGAAGATCAAAAGCAAAAGAAGCCTGCATCAGCAATGTCTTCGTCAAAAGGAATGGAACAAGAAATGTTCAAAGCACATAATCTTTTCTCAGGAGATGAACAGATAAAAGAAGCGTTCTTTGAATTCCTTGCTCAAAGATCCAGATCAGACAAGGCCAAGTCAGAAGAATCAGTCTCTTCAGAACAAATCCAAGAAGATCTTATCGGATGACAGGATCCCTTCGATTTTTAAAGACACTAACATGTGAATTGAAGACATGATAAGAAAGAATCAAAATGATCAAAAGAAAACAAGATAAAACATCACCTTCAAAAGGAAGATGACTCAAAGGCAGGATAAGACACCACTGACTCAAAAGACAAGACAAGACACCACTTACTCAAAAAGAAGATGATGACTTACCACTCACTCAAAAGGGAAAAGATGACTCACAAGCAGGACAAGACGCTACTCAAAGTGACATGACGCCACTTCAAATGAAATTCAAATTTAGCATGAAAATTAAGAAATGCATTTTACTTTTATTTAGTGTGTATTTAGTTTTCTGTCTATATAAAGGGAAGTCCTTCATTAGGAAGGCTCACCCCGGAATTGTGTTAACATTTCATTGCTCTCTCTCTCCCCCCCCTCTCTACCTTGTAAATTGAGAAGCCTATCTATCAATAACATTTATAAGATTTTCTGTACTACTTCAATACTTTTAATATCTCATCTTTATCTATGTATTCATATCTCAATTTTATCTGTTTTCAAATATCTTTATACACTTTTATGTATAATTCATGTGCATCATTCATAGTATCATTCAAATGATCGGGTCGGATAACCTACTTACAAATAACAACAACAACAACAATAATAGTAGTAGTAGTAGTAGTAATAATAGTAATAGTAGTAGTAATAACAATAATAACAATAATAACAACAATAACAACAACAATAACAATAACAATAACAATAACAATAACAATAACAATAACAATAACAATAACAATAACAATAACAATAACAA
>JAYDZE010296275.1:0-18778 GCA_034509125.1 Monilaria moniliformis | reverse complement strand
ACACAGTCACAATTTTTGCAAGCAGTTATATGCTCAGCAATAGGAATGCTTCACATATTCAACCCCCAATTATTCTTCACAGATAAGAAAGGTTATAGAGTTGAAGCATGCACCTTTATTGGGGCATCAAAAGATTTCGCAACGCTAACCATAACTGGAGTGAAAAAGACCCAGAATATGTCATACACAAAAAGCCCAGCCTGTTATTGGCAGAATATATGCATTAAAGTAAAGAAGAAAATGGAGAAAACAATACTTGTCAGAAGAAAAAAAATCCAAAAACTCACTCTCAGCTCATAACGCAATGGAATTAAGAAACTAGGTAGTTGATGTGAGAGTGATATCATAAAAAAATTATATTCTTACCAATAGAATGGCACCAGTCTTGAATGAGCCAAGTGAAAGCATTTCAATTCCCTGAATTGTTATGTAGAAGAAAGTATATATGAAAATGGTAAAAAAGCTTCTCCTATAGATAAAAGAAATATAAGTTATATAATGATTCAAGAGCTCTAAGTTTCAATGTGCACTACCTCAATTCCATAGATTTATATAGTAAGTTGGACGCACAAAGATAAAATATTCAGTTATTGTGTTATAACCTGAATGGAGAAGGCAAGCCCCAAGATATTGTTCGCTAGCCAATGCTTCTGTTTAGCATACCACGCACAAAAGAAGGTTCCAGGAATTGCAGCAATTATCTGTGATTTTGTAAACTCAACCTCCACAGCTGCAAACAAATATATAAATAAGAATGTCTGCATATTACAAGCAATAAAATGTTGAGCAGATTGAACAGAATACAGAAGGCTTCAAAAAAAGGCATTAGATAGATATGTTATATGACATGAAATATGAAGGCCAAACTGTCTAACACCATCTCAAAGTTTCCAACCACAGAAAACAGTTGGCAGCAACTGACATTCCAATTAATCAAGTGAAAAATCCTTCATTTTCCAGACAAAAGACCCCCTAATCAGTTCTCAGGTGCTTAAACTTCACACACCAAAATTTAAAATATACTATCACATAATAAAATAAGAAGAAGGAAAACTGAACATCTCCACATACAATGGAATGTTTCCACAGGAACATCAACTATCAGAGGGCAGAGTACACACAGTTGAAACAAAAATGTTAACTAACAAATCTTTGTATGACCAGGACAAAGAACATAATTGCACAAGACACCCATGAATCAAACAAAATTCCAAAAAAGAATCGCATTTTATCTGTATCCACCAGACTTACCCGAAAACATCAATCAACAAAATCAAAACATTTGAAAATCATTTTCATTATCAATTTCGAAGAATAAAGGTCTCCATCGACCATGCAAAGAACACCAAAATTAGACGTTTTAGACGAAGTTTTATCTATTTTGCCTTTTATGAATCCTGTTCTGTTTGATAATTAGTATGCTAACTCATAAAATTTGAAAGAATAGCATTCCAGAGTTTACAATTTATTGCTCTACAATTTTGGGTATAACTAAATATAATTCACAGCCTGAAATGAATGTTTTTCTTTAGAAAACCTATCTTCGGTACTAAATAGCAAACAGACAACCCTAAACTGTAATCCAAGTCAATATATTATGAAGATCCACAAATATCAAATGAAATGAGCAGCAACACCAGGGATTCCCAAGAGACAACCATAAAAATTGCTATAGATGATAGAAAAAATAATTAGATACACTTGGCGAGTTCATACACTGGAAATATGGGAAGCGCAATGTAATAACATTATCATTCCATGGTTTGGGCAGGAATCCTTTAATTTCAGGTAGCAGTGTAGCCCTACAAAGTTGACACAAAGTAAGGAATATTAATAGAACATTGTAATAGAATCCAACTTACTGATGGTGGAGTAGGCTTAACAGAGCGATAGCATCCCACATAGACAGTTAGACAAGCTGTCAAAATGACATTTAAATTTGGGTCTACCTTCACAACAAGTGGGGTAAGGGTCAAACCTGTAACAATAAAGCATGAGGTCAGAATGTGACAAAAGAAGAGACCACAGAGTAAACTTATCCACACTACGCAGTTTACAAATATACATTTTCCACGAAATGAATATGGAACTTCAGATAAGCTTTAGTGCCTAGGAATATAAATACAACACTCTCTGACCAAGTTGTTGCCGAAATCAAGAGGAAGAAATGCATTACAAAAATGGGCCTTGATGATTTTAGGACTAGCCACTGCATCAAGTCAGAGTACAAAATATAAAGGGACTGATGAAGTGAAATAAACATCGATCATTTATATGCCCAAATTTACATATCAACATCCAGGAACATCAACCAAGTTTTAACAAAACACTCAGCCAGTAAACCAAATAAAAATGTGGTTAAGGCAAACTGTTCGTCATCACATTCTCTTCACCTCAAAATAAGTTCATAACTTCAATTTGGTAGTACAGAAATCAAAGAAAGACAGCAAGTTTCACTTTCCTGAGACCACATAAACTCAATGGAACAGAAAATGACATACCTGCCAGAGCCAAATTAGCAAGACGCTCATGGTTCTTCATTCTAAATCTTCAGAAATCTTGAACTGTCCCTCAAGTTACTAGAAAAACCATAGCACATAACACGCATTAATTTTACCATCTATATATATATATATATATAAGCCAAGAAGTGAAATGTTGTGGCATTTTTTTCCCGCCAATACAGTGTAACGGTGTGTCTGTTGTGTAATATGCAAGATGAAGTACTCGTACGCTTGAGATAAAGCATTGGAAGTTAGGATTTGGGCTCCACAAAACCATCATATCATGTAAATACATTTATAATCTACAATTTTTATCACTCATTTCCGCTCACCAATTTCTTTTATAACATGTATAGATCCCTACACCCTTTAGATCCCAGTACATCACAAAGCTTCCACTAAAATACATAACATCCATTATTTAATGAGAAAACCAAACAATTTGATATCAAATTTCAATATCTCATAAATCTTATTATTCCCATTTTTAGATCCATCAATTCCAATTCAAAAAAAAGTGAGCAACGATTCCAATTCAAAGAAAATGAGCAAACTTGCAGATCTCACTACAAAATCCAACAAAGAGTGGACTGAGATGGGAAGAAGAAGAAGAAGAAGAAGATGAAGCGCCCTTAGAGAAGAATATGCAACATCGGTGAAGAAAAACATACCTGAAAAGAACACTGCTAGCACAAGTCCACGGCGGCAGCGGCGGTGGAGCTGACGCCGAGAATAAGGAAGAAAAGGGGCTGAAGCGGCGGTGGTGAGAGACGAGATAGATGGCAAAGGAGGAAATTTTTTATTTATGTAGGCCAGTACAGAAAATTCAATGAATACGCATTTCACTAAAGCCACGTATCTGAACGAGCATTCTACCAATAACATTTTGCCACGTCAGATTTAGAAATATCATTGTGGTCATCTGAAATGAGAGTAGTTATTAAATTTCATTATCGAGCATTGGCAAAATTATATTTTATTTGTATTTTTATAACTTAATTAATCAATAAATATATATAAACTAAAATATTTTTAAGAACAGTTTCCTGCCCAAACCTATTCTTATAAATTGTAGTAATTAATAATTTCTTTAGCATGAAGAAGGATGAATTAAAAAGTTTTTTATTTTCATTTTTCTCATATTTTTGTTCATAAATCATACTGAATGTAATGTAATAAGGTTGATAAATGACGTCGCTCTCGTCAAAATATTCTAAAAATTGAATTTGTACCATCGAAACTCAATTGAATCGTTATTCTTGTACTTGCGTTTTTAATGAGCAATACGTATATCTACAACCGAAATTCACCACAAACTCCTTATTATAATGTTTGTAATGTAATAAGGTCGATAAATGACATCATTCTCGTCAAAATAGCCAGAAATTCGAATTTATACCATCGAAGTTCAATTGAAACGTAACTCTCGGAATTGCGTTTATAACGAACAACACGCATATCTACGACTGAAATCCACAACACACTCTCCTATTATAATGTATGTAATGTAAAAAGGTCGAAAAACGACATTGTTCTTTTCAAAATAGCCTTAAAATTGAATTTGTACCATCGAAACACAATTCAAGAATAACTCCCGAAGTTGCATTTTTAACGAGCAATATGCATATCTTTAGGGTTTGTACACTGAAAAGCATGCTTTGGGCTGTTTTGTATTAAAAACATTATTTTTCACATTTTGAGGAGAAATTCAACATTGTCACATAGTTTGCCATTTGCGGTTATGGATGCTTATTCGTAAGCATATAATTATAGATTAGCAAACAAGTCATCCTTCTATATTGTAGAATGAATGGTGGATCCACGATCACAGGAGATCTTTCAGTTAATTCCTTATAGAAAAAAAATCAAGTTCTCAACCTAAAAGACATGGATAGTCTATCATGTAAAGTTGCAGTGTCGATTCGAAGTTCGCGTCTATCTTGACCAACTGATGGCACTGAGTGTGGTATAGCACTGAAATGGATTACAGTGAGATACGTATTTCTACACTATATAAATGAAATACAAGGTCTTGGTTATTGTTTATTTCATAATCTGTACAAGTAACATTGAGCATACGATGTTGAAAATGCACTTCTCTGACTTATCAATAGGTGCAGGTTTTTTGTAACTCTAAGTAATTCTTGATATATTGGGCATTGGTAATTCATGTCCAGTGGTGCTAGTATTGTTATTATATAGTTACGAGACTCGAATTGATAATATCCTCAAGAGGAGTTCGAAAAAGGAATTTATTATACAAATCTGCAAAGTTGGAATTTATTCCAGTATAATAAATAAAGTTTTGAACTGGATCACTCTTGGATAAAGAGATTAATTAATTAAAGCTAGTTTATTTATATCAATTTAAATATGTTTTGTTGGTTTTAGCCAAATTTATGGCACAGTTTCATGTCATCTTGTCTTACTTTGAATGCATGCTTTTAGACTAGGCTGTGAAGCCTGTGATGTATCATTTTTTGTTCCTGGTTTCATATAATCTTTTATGTCACTCATCTTTCTCTTAATAACACCAACTGCCATACCGTTATCATATTGAACTTCTTGAACATCATCATCATGAAGTTCAATAACATATAGATTCTCAATGTTAGCGCTCATTATTTTCTCATTTTTTTGTCTTCATGTTCTTTTAATGACGATTTCATTTAAAAATGAATCAGCAGGAACTTTAGAACAAGATACAACATTACCAAGTACGCCAGCAAAATGTTCTTTCATTCGATGAATTCCTTCTCCATGGATTATCATTCGGCAGAAATCACAAATAATTTTCTTTGAACCGCCACTATCATCAGCAGAAGAATAATGTCATGCTGGATCTTTTTTGCCTCGAAATTTTGCACTGCCACTGCCACCACTTCGTTGTTCCACCGTACGTGATTCACCCTCACTCATGTACTAAAGGCATCAATAGAAAATGTAGAAAAATTAGAGAATGTTATACATCCAACTTTACAATATTTTCATTTTACAATCTGAGATATAACGATAATAATCTTATATTTGTAACATTTCAATTTTTAATTTTTTTGTATTTTTACTGTCTTTTATCCTAACTATTGACTATTTTCTAACTTTTCTCCTATCACAAGTTATATACATTATTAAAAGTTTTCAATAACTAGAATCTTCTATATTTACCAAATTGCAATCAAATCTTGCCACGAGACATTTATCATTGAATTGGTGGCCAAAGTTCATAAAAACAGTTTGTGTTGTTTCTCACTCATGGCTCAACAATCAAAATTGCAACTCATAAATAAACAAAGATTATCATTTATCACATTTTCATCTTGAGCCCACCGTACTGTTTTGGTGTTTCCCGCTCCACAGTGTACAAACTACAAAGGAGTTATTTTCTTGCATACATTCTGAAAATAACGATTAAAGGGTAGCTTTTGGCATAAATTAAAACAAGCTAGCTACAATACTAATTGCTGGGCGGCGGCGGGTAGTGCTGGATGAGATGGGCGGCGACCGATTGTTGGCCGGCTGTTGCAGCTCCAGCAAACTCACGGGATGGCGGCGGCGCTAGGAAGACGGCGACGCTAGAAGGGCGACAACGCTATGAGCGGTGGGCGACGAGCGTCTGTGAGAGAGAGTGAGACTGTGAGAGTGGAGGGGAGCCGCGGCGGACAAGCAGGAGATCTGCGAAGGAGAGAGGCCGGCGGCGACCGGCAATGGAGCTGGAGGGGACGAGTGGTGGTGTGGTGGTGGTGTCAATTGTGGGAAGAGGTGGCGCCACGGTGGGATTCTGTTATTCTGGATTAGATTAGCCGATTAGGTTAGGGAGTTAGATTTTGAGTTTGTTTTTATCTCACTTTGAATGATTTAGCTAGGTAAATATATAAGTATTGAAAAAAAAGTTATAAAAAAAAACAATTTATATTAAAATCGGTTCAATCGGTTTCCGGTTTTCGATTGAACCGAGTGGTTTTTTTGTATTTGTTTAAGTTCAAATGATAAGCAGTTTTTCAGCATGAAATGGACCAACAAGCTTATCAGTTCGTGGCCGGAATGGTCCGACCAGTCAATCCAAACCGATTTTTAAAAAATTGAATTCGGCACTTTTTCAACTTTTCTTAACCTTTTTCAAAAATTCGATGTGTTTAAAATTATTTTTCATTTTCTTTTGTTAAATGGGGTTGACTCATCGTGATTAATGTTTGGTTAAAAACTGATAAAAGAAAATATACAACAATAGTAAAGAAAATATACAACAATAATAAAGAAAAAACTAGCCATGCGAGGAAATTTAAGAATCCAAAACCATTCCAATTTTTTTATATACATAAACTTTTAGCTCTTAACCCGATATGGACTTCGGTCTTTCCTTCTTGGCTATTACAAATAGCACAGGAGGATTGTGGTGAATGAAAGTTTCTGGTTTTGCTTTCAAAAAAAAAAAAAAAACTCTTAACCCACCTTTCTGCTTGAATATATATTAGGGCTGTCAATTTTTAACACGACATAAAAACACGACACGAACACGCATGAAATTAATGGGTTAGTATCAAGTTTTATCGGGTTCATGTCCTTATTGGATCGACCTGATAAGGACACAATAATTTCAGATCAGGTTCGGGTTGGGTTCAGATCGGGTTTATGTAACCCGTTAATAATAATTATTATTATTATTTTATTATATTTTATTTCTTTTTTTTTTAATTTTTATTATTTTAATTATGGTTAAGTTTTAAATTTTTATTACTTTAGTTAGGGTTAGATCGTGTCATTATCGTGTGATTGTAGTTTTGTGCCGGGTTCATATTGTTATTGTATTGCTATCGTGTTGTTATCGTGTCGCTAACAGATTTGTATCGTGTGTGAGTCGTGTTCGGGTTTGAATGTAACAGGTCAAGTTTGTGTTCGGATTGAGAATTTTCTTAACAGGTTGGGTTCAGGTTTGACCTTATCGAGTTAGGTCGTTATCAGGTCGACCCGATAACAACCCAACCCACACGATTTGTCGGCCCTAATATATGTATATAAACCTACACACACAAATATAGATATCATATGTATATATGTGGGCACCATCATTAATTAGGATAAATAATGTACATGAGTGATGTAGGTACGTAGGCAGCAAAAGATGCGTTTGTCTAAGCTTGAAAGCATAGCAATTCTTGTTATTGCAATGAACAAATGAATACAAAACAAAAGTCCCTCCAATAGTTTAAAAGAGAGACAAATCCCAAAAGGGAACACTTGAACATGTCTGAGCTCAAATCCGAATCCAATATTCCTTTTAGCAGACAAGAATTCACATTAAAATAAAAACTCGTATCCGAATCAAATCAACCTATATCTTAATTTATGTGTTCAACTAAATGCCAACCACAATGCATCTGTCACCCAACAATTTTCTTAATCTCAAACACATTTCACCATCAACACAAAAGTCAATCTCTTGCTGCTGTTTGATCACCTCTCAACTCTGTGCTGACATTCCCTCTCAGACTTTGTGATGTTGGTCGGAACAAAACTGGAAAAAAAAAAAAACCTTACATCAAAGAGGGCTGTCCGGCTTGTGCTACACTACTCCTTTACGCGCATTCTCAGCTGTCGTTGCTGGCTTTGAACCGCCTTGTTGGAGAGTCAAGGAGTGTGGGAGAAGTCGGGCTTGAAGGCAGGGATGAGAACGATCTTGGTGAGCACGGTGACGGAGGCGACGGGCTTGATGAGACGTTGTCTGGAGAGGGGGTCGGGCTTGACAATGCAACATCAAAAGGGTCATCTAGTTTCCTCTTGTTAAGCCTCAAGCCTTCTCCAAACATGCACTTTTTCAATCTTTTGACATCAGAAAGTTTCACAGGCTTTACTATGAAATCTTCAGCACCTTCTTCCAAACATCTTAGATATACCAAGATAAATTAAATTAAACATCAATACATTCTTGACTACTTCTAAATTGAGAAAGAATTTCAAGAATAGGGCATCTATCTGTATAACTTATTCATATTCTAGTCTAGTTAGCCTTTAGGTTCAGTTATGGAATTATGCTGCCTTTTGGAGTCAAAACTGGAAATCGGGACCAATTTTCTTGAAACAATATATATATAAAGCACAAGGAATAGAAAAGTTGTGCCCACAAATTTATGGTCTATGGTTGCTGCAACTACTTTTCATATGCTTTTGATGAAGGATCCAATGCCATTTTTTTTACTCATCAAAACATTACAGTTTGTCTCCCCAAATTTAAAAATCTTTAGGGTCCCAGATAAGATTTAATATTGAACGACTGAGTTAGGTTAGCTTCTCCCAACCTATGCTTAGATGTTAACGGTGGTTGTCATTGAATGTGGTCATGCATAAACTATGATCAAGAACAAGTGTGGACTTTCCGACTAGAATAAATTATCATTACTAATATAATGTTGAGCAACAGAAACAGCACTTAAAATTGTCAAAGTTTATGTTTCTTTTAAGGACAAATTACCGGAAAAACCATGAAGTTTGGTCAAATTCTGGTCAATCCCGCAAGTTTGAAAACCAGCCGCTAATATCATGACTTTGAGATTTTTCGTAATTGTCTCACAACGAAAAAATTCGGTATCCTACATGTCTTAAATTATTGACGTGTCGTATACATGTCTTAAAATTAATGACGTGGCTAACTAATTGGTGCAAACATGGCTGATTTAGTTATCGGACGTTTTCTCCAAGTAAGATTTTTCGTCGGCCACATCAACAACAATTTCTCCCCAAATTAAGCGTTGTGGGACAATTGCGAAAATTGTCAAAGTCATGATATTAGCGGCTAATTTTCAAACATGCGAGACTGATCAGAATTTGACCAAAATTCATGGTTTTTCCGGCAATTTGCCCTTTTGATAAATAATGATAACACCTTCGTCTCTTTGTCAAACTCTCTTTAAGATCGAAAGAGCGAAATATTTCAATGTACGAAGCACGAAATTGTACGAATTTCCTTAATTATTAGATTTTATATAATATTAGTTAATAAAAAGCTTAATTTCATCTCATGCATCTTCTTTGCAACCAAAATCTTTTTCTTTTTAACTTTGTTTCATGAACTTTAATTACTTATTTAATACGTGCATAACTTTCCAAAGTCGTTACCGTAAGGCCCCCTCATTTTAAAGAACCTTGTTGCTAAAAGCTTTAAAAGTCGCACTTGGGTGCGCTCTAATGCACCGATATATGCGCAAGTCAGATCCAACTCGATCCGACTTATTAGTTTTTTTTTTTTTAACAGTAACTTTGATTTATCAACATAGTCATTTTTATTAAGAATAATATCAATATTTCAGTCATCACTCTTAATCACAAGAAGTGTCATTTTTTATTTAAAACAAATTATCACTTTTATTCATAATAATAATCAATTTTGTATACAAGATTAGTCACTTTTAAACGGTCATTTTTTATGTACAAGAATGATCGATGTTTATTGGAGCACACATAAGTTTTTATCAAAGCTTAATATTAGCTTCAGTGTAATAAATAATTAAACAAAAAAAATTTAGTATAAACACACATCGTATAAGTATATATGTACATATTCAATTTTTATATAATGTATTCAATATTCAAAATTATGAGGCTTATCGGTCTTTAAAATGCACTCAACTTTTTAAATCATTAGATTTTGTATAGGGTTTAAAATGTACTCAATTTTTAAAATCATTAGATTTTGGACTCAAGTTTTATTCATATCGACAATCATTTTTATTTATAAAAATAATCACTTTGACATAGTTACTTGTATATATACAAGAACAATCACTTTTTATTTGGAGCTCACATAAGTATTTATCAAAGCTTAATAATTAGCTCTAGTCTTATAAAGATTTTAACAAAAATATTTTTTAGTATAAATACACCCATCGTATAAGTAATTATATTCAATTTTTAAAATTATGTATTCAATCTTCAAATTTTCGAGGCTAATCGATCTTTAAAATGTCCTCAATTTTTGAAATCATTAGATTAAAACAATTACGAGACTTCTTGAATTTTTTTTTTATCCAGTTCAAAATCAATTTTCATTAATTGCAACGATATAATTAATTTGAACAACATTATTTCTAATCAATTTTCATCATGTTTTTCCTTTAGGTTAAAGGTGTTGTACTAATCACTTTAAGTACAACATATGATTATTAAGGGAAAATATAGGGCTGCTCCCATAGAAGGCTCCATTGATTAAGCATAATTACCCACACACATCCTATAAATAATATACTATATATTATTAAATAAATAATAAGATAACTACTTTTTTCTATCTAATTTAAGTTTATACTCATACAATTAAAAATAATAACTACTAAAACCATTAAAAAAAATAAGTAGTAAAAAGTTATTAATAAAGCCAAATGAGTTCCAGACCTAGTAATTAAAACTACAAATATCAATTCTACATGACGCTTGAATATTAAAGTTATTGACAAATATAAAATTCATAATATTCAATAATGTAATTTTGTCTAACCCAAATAAAAATTGGATTGTTACATGAATCAAAAACTAGAATTACCAAACTTAAGTCGAAAGAAGCAATAATTTTCGACGTTTCACAATTCTTTCGTAGTTTTATTCCTTTTCTTTATTTTATTTCCATTTTTATTTAATTTTTCAGATCGGGATAATGTTAATTGTGAATAAGAAACCTCCATTTTTCCTTTTATTTTTTGAAATTATATGTGGTCTATATCATAACAATTAAAGTATTACATTGTATGAGGGCGGGACCATTATACTGCACAAAGACGTAACAACTACACCAGTACCATAAAATAAGAAAATTCACCATACGCAGGCGGGATAACTACACCACCGTAAAATGAAAAAATTCACCGTACGCAGGCGAGACACTAACTCCGCACGCAAACGGGACAACAACACCACCATAAAGTCAGAAATTTTTCTCACTGCACGCAAGCGGAACAACTGTACCATCATAAAGTGAGAAGATTCACCGTACGCAGGACACTAATTCCGCGCAAACGGGACAACTACACCACCATAGAGTGAAAAAATACACCTCACACAAGCGAGAAGAATCTTTTAATATCTCAACCTTACCACTTGAGATATGCCTCTTCCGCATCTCTCTTTTTCTCTTACTTTTGCACAATGAGAACTAGACGATTCGGTCCACGAACAAGAGTCTAAGCACATAAAATTAAATCATCTGACATACGAAAAAGATCAAACAGCTAAGATTTCCTGTCATGAATGTGAAGTTTCTTTTGGCCCCCTTTTCTTATAGTAAAAAAGAAATATTTTTGCTATCATCTCAAAAGATTCAAGAATTACCATCATAACTTCTTGGAGACCATGCACAAAAGTTCTTCATCTCTCTTCTCTTTCCGTTGAAAAAGGCCCTTTTTCCTCTTATTTGGAAAAAAAGAATTTCGTCTTTCAATCAAAAGAGTTAAAGAGATGGAAGAACGTCACTTCTCTCTTTTGTAATTAGCATAATTGAAAATTAAAATCGAATTAGTCAATATTTGGCATGAGTTGATTGATTAAAAGACTATGTGAGCTTAGTGTTAATGGTTATAGGTGAGTTTTACTAGATGAGTTTGATATATTTTTATTTCATTATTACGTATTCTTATGTTATACTCCCTCCGCCCGCGATAAACCGACCCCTTTTGACTAGCGCGGGTTTTAATAAATTGTTTGACTTTGTTAATAAATATGAATGAAAGTGGATGGAAAAAGTTAGTGGAAATATTAGTCCCACTTTTATATATTAGTTTTATAATGGAATGTGAGCGTAATGAGTTAGTGGAGTGTGAGACCCATTTACCAAAAATAGTAAAAGTGAAAGAGACATTTTATTGTGAACGTCCATTTTTGGTAAGTGAGACATTTTATGGCGGACGGAGGGAGTATCTCGTATTTCATTTTATTATTATATATTTATGATATACTATCATTCAATACAATGGTCATACATGATGTTCATTAGTAATAATCATATATGTACTTAATGCAATATAAATACATAAGGATATACCTAATTTTATATATCCATGCATATTTATATTAATTATAAAGATAATTTATTTGATGATAATTAAAAAAATAAGTAGGTGTGGAAACATCAATTTACTCAAGCTCAACGTATACTTACTTAACTTCATTTTTTTTTTATATAATTATTCAATAGAAGTCTGAACACCAGTATACTCCGCTTGATTCGATATATATTCATGATTAATTGCTTCCTTATAGGCTATAGCCATCGAATTTTCATATCGTACGAGTAGTATTTTATTTTAGTTCTACATTATGATATGATTTATTTGAACGCATCTTTTTTCTTATATATAGTTCTGCATTAAAATATGTATATTATTTTTCTCTTCAAGATTTTGTGTAATTATAATTTTTATTGGCGCACACGTGCAGGCCATCATGGGAGTCAAATAATCAATCCTCCATGCATACCAACCCACTTCAATCAATTGAGCTTTTTTTTTTTTTTACTTTACTTTTTTAAAGAGCAATTGAGCCTTTTCTATATTTAAAATCAGAAAAATTCAAATATTGAATAAAATGGGAGGAAAAGAAAGTAAAGAATTATAACTTTCTGATAATAAGAGATTTGGTGCCTGGGCTTTGACATGCACAAGACCAAAAGCATGTATAGAACAATGTGTTATTACAAGAATCTTTGTCTGAGGAGATAGATTTACCCTTGCAAATCATCTTTATTTTTTTTCTTTTTCTTTTTTTTTTGTCCGAGGAAAAACCTTTTTGTCTAGATAAATTATGACCTAGTTGACAACCATTAATTATATTCTGAGTACTTTTTTGACTTATTGTCATCTATTTATTATTTTTTAAATTTAGTTTCCACAGCTAAACCACTGTTTTCTTAAACATGAGAATCTTACACAAATCTCATTTGCATCTAGGGATGTCAATCGGGCTAACTCGTTCGGGTTCGGGCCAATCCGCTCGGGTTGTCGGGCTATTCGGTGCGTGCTATTTGGGTTGCAAATTTTGTCGGGTTAAAAATTTACAACCCTAACCCTAACCCTTCGGGTTTCGGGCTAACCCGTCGGGCCAATCGGGTTCAAAAAAATTATGATTTTTTTAATTAATATATTAATTTTGGTAGTTGTATGTTTGTAACAAAGAAATACATCAATAAATGAATGTCATTTCAACTGAAATCCCAAGAAATAAGCAAAGATTTTGTACTTTTTTTAAATATCCTGTTGTTGATCATATCAACTTTTATATTTTTCAGAAAGATATAGTATGTTTTTACTGAGTTCTTACCATTGCCATATTACTAATGAAATTAAGAGTATATAATTTAGAAAATTGTGTTATTATATAGAGATCGGTTTCAAAAGATTGTATTTTTTTAAATTTATTTTATGTATAATATTTTTGTTCAACATTTGTACGTTTGTATTCTAATGTGCGGATATTTATGTATATCAATATGTATTTTTGTATTTAACATTAAACATAAAAATACATTTATGCCTTTTATATCATTAAAATTTTATTTGAAATTTAAAAAATGCAAAAAATCTTAATCATTGGATATATAAAATTAACGAATGTGCTTGATTGAATAATATACACTCCCTCCGTCTCGATAAATATGTCACATTTTGTAATGACACGAGATTTTAGAAGCTTTTTTAGAGAGTTTAAATGGAGAGAGAAGAAGTTGTTGAATGTATTAATAATGAAAGAGAAACTAATAATGTGAGATAATATATTAATGATGATAAATAAAAAGTTGTTTAGAATATAATTTTTTTTCAAATATGAAAAAATGTGATATCTTTTATTGAACATTTTTAGTGGAACGGAGGATATCTAAGATTTAAATACTAAATTCCAAATATGTACGACCGACAATTTGAATTATATTTTGGAACACACAACTTTTTGGTGCCTTGCAAGCACGCCTATGTGGTATGGACCAATCATGCAACTACTCTTTTGAAACACATGCCAAAGTAACAAAATAAATTTGGAATATTTGTAAGTCAATATTTGTGTTTGTGGGGAACAAATTGGGGCGACTTACTAAGTGAAAATTCAACCTCAAACAAGAAAATATTTAAATTCTACTCAAAGCCACTTTCCTTATATACTATAACATCTAAAGGGCCTTTGAATATTTTTGAAACTTTTGACCACTTTCAAAGTACAAAAGATGTGTGAAATTATCATAACTTGATTTTCTTGAAATTGGTGCTGCCAAATTCAGTTGGAATTTAATTGTTAGTATGATATTTAAATGTGAATAACACTTAGTGGGAAACCTCTTTGCCACTCAATTATATTTTGTCAAACAAAGCATGCTAAATTAAACAGCTAGAGATAAGAGGAAAAGAGGTAAAAGGGAAAACAGAATATTGGTGTGCCCACTATGAGCTTTTCAAAATTATTAAATAACTTTATATTTAATGTAGGGCAAATTGCTGGAAAAACCATGAAATTTGGTCAAATTCTGGTCAGTCCCGCAAGTTTGAAATCAGCCGCTAATATCATGACTTTGACAATTTTCGCAATTGTCACACAACGCTTAATTTGGGGAGAAATTGCTGCTGATGTGGCCGACGAAAAATCTTATTTGGAGAAAACATCCGGTAACTAAATCAGCCACGTTTGCACCAATTAGTCAGCCACGTCGTTAATTTTAAGACATGTATACGACACGTCAATAATTTAAGACACGTAGAATACCGAATTTTTTCGTCGTGGGACAATTACGAAAAATCTCAAAGTCATGATATTAGCGGCTGATTTTCAAACTTGCAGGACTGACCAGAATTTGACCAAATTTCATGATTTTTCCAGCAATTTGCCCTTTGATATATATATTCATAAATTTAGAACGAAATCCTAATTATATGTGAAGAACTATATGTAATTTTATTTACTTTTAATAATTAATTTAAAGTGTTTAATTTGTATCCATGAGAATATCCTAAGTTTAAAGATTTATATCGACAACATTTACTTTTTTATTAAAACATTGTTGTGTGAGACTTCTAAATTTATGCTTTTACACGTACAGTTATCAGCAAGGAGATGTTTGATTTGAGCGATGAGGCATGATCGATAAAATAATCTAATTTAATCAAATATTTGGTTCGCGCGATTCGGTTCATGATGGATACTCGGTCTACCTTCTAATCTAATAATCCAATTTGATGAGTACTGATCATTTGAAAGTTGGATTGATTATTTAACCATTATTTTTTATTCTATCATGACAATCTTATCTACCCATCGACCAAACTAACACCCCTAAATGAACTACTTATCCAATTCTTCGAACGTCACACTTTGCAGGATGGGAAAAGAAAAAAAATGGGAAAATATTCTAAAATTTAGCAAGCAATTGCAATTGCAAGAGTAAAAATGAAAAATAAAATAATAAAAATTTGATTTTTTTTTTTAAAAAAAAGTGTCAATTCATATATTTGTGCCCACAATGTATTATATTGAATGCAAAGTAGTAATGCACTCTCCATCAAATATTGTCTCTCCATCAAATATTGTTTCTCCTCATTCATGAAAAAAGGGAAAAGAAAAAAGAAAAGGAGGAGGAAAAGGCAAATTTTCTATAATGGAGGGGTCGCTTTGATAATTTCTGAGCAATAGAAATCAGACACCACTCATGGAAAGTGGTGACGTTTATTTGGCATTAGTGATATGTTTACCCAATTTTAGAAATTGATATCAACATGACGTTGAAAATTTGATAAACTCTTATCTATTCTTGGTTGTTTTATTTTTTAAAAATACCTTTTGATTTACCAAAGTTTTCATTGATTGGGAATTTAGATATTGAAAGGTCCAATTTGGGGTAACTTAGGTGAAAAATTACTTTCAATGTCCCATCATTAGTTTTTAATGTGTTTGAGAGGACCATTGTGTATAATGATTTAATCGAGACACCGACTGTATTGTGGGTGAAAAGTGAAATGATTACTTATTAGCTGGAAATAGAAATATAACTGATTTTTTTAGACGGAGTTGCTACTGCTTTTAATTGTTTTAAAAGCCGTATGCAAATTGCAAACAAGTAAATCTTGTGTTATTTTTTTAGCAATTAACCCTTAAATTAATTTATATATGAGAGAATTGAAGATTTACGTACATAAATTATATATTCACCCAAAATAATATTGACAAGAAAGACTGCGAAAACAGAAAATTTAACATAAATTAAGGCTAAAATTGTGTTAAACTACAAAACTAATATTAATAATAAATATAGAGAGAAAAATTAAGCCAAGTAGCCTGCAACATGAAGTAGAAATCTGTGGTTTTGTGACTCAAACAAACGACCAATTTACGAACGTGAAGCAGAGGCAGTGCGCATCTTCTTCTTCGTTCAAAACCTTCCATGCAACGGCTCGTTCGTACGAGATCGGCCGCCCCATGCTTGACAAACAGATGCCCCCTTGTAGGCACGCGAAGCCCTGCGGCCACAAGGTCGGGTTAAGGACAAGGTGGTTTTGAAAAGACGAGCATAATCGAGGAAACGAGTAATGCAGGTACGGGCATCAGGAGCCTGATGCTCGTACTTGCAAAATAAAAGTACGTGAAATTTTTTAAATTTTCACGTATTTTTCTGTTAGTGGAGATTTATTTTATTTTACCTGTTGCATGATCTGAGGGAGCTCCGCAAAGAGTGCCTTCCTCCCATCATCATTGAAGATTTTCTCCAGCGTGATGTCCTGAAGTGCGACTAGGGTGGTCTCAAGCATGTCGAGCCCTGCTTGGTTCGCGAATGTGAAGACCGGCAATGCCTGCATGCAATCGGGAATGTTCAGACATGATAATGACACGAACACGACTGATGCTGGCCGAGACGGGCATAAAAGTAGATAATGTTTACCTTTAGTGAGCAACATAGTACAGCATCAGAATGATGCCAGAGTGTTTTGAGAACAGAATCATTTCCTTCTACTGCAGGTTTGAGTAGCTCTACGCCCAAGAAAAATCTGAGGAATAAGAGATTACGAGTTTGAATTTTTTTTCGGAAAACATGATTTGTACGTGTTTTCTGGTTTATAATATGACTTTTAAATCGTGCAATTTACAACATTGACCCAATTTTTGATGGGGACAAAATGCCGTGACATAGATTTGTCCCGTAATTAGGGCATGTCAATTTGGCCCGTCCGAAAATTGGATCAGTGTAGTAAATTGCACAAATTATAAACCTTAAACCCTGAACCCTAAATCCTAAAGTCATGTTAATAGAACTTTTATATTGCTGTATACCTATAGCTTTGGTAGATCCAACGCGCGAGCGTCTGCGCCTCCGGTGTGGCGGGTGGGGGGCGTAGAGTAGCATGAGGGGCGAGACGAGAAGGCGAGAGCGCCAACGCCACTCGTTGGACGGATGCAATGATGCTACGAACATACTGCCTCGCCATAGCAGCGACACTCTCTTGGAGATGCATCTCGAACGCAAATTGAAATGCGATCGTCATGACGGATTTCTCGGTCCCCTGGCTCCTTATTTGGTCACCACACGCCCTGCTCCCCGCGGCCCCGACTTCCAGAGTGGATGCGAGGTCCAGTGTACGGTTAGGGCTCGAGGCATCCTGCACGACCGGCCCTAAAGGGGTAAGCACAGAACAACAACGAACAACAAAGGGATAGAGTACAAGATACTAAGGGATAGAAACAAACGTACAGCTTTTGACTCGAGAGGAATGATACGGAAACCAGATGGAAGGAGAGGAGCATCATCGGAGAAAGAGGCGTCTATCGGAGCGAAGATGAGCTCCGCACACGTCCCGACAGCGCTCTCGTCCACGCCGTTGCAGACCTGCACGAGATCGCCGTGTTAGGACACAATGTCGCAAAAGAAACACACTAAATTTACTAGAGTTTTTGCAAATGACTTACTTGTAAGAGGAAGATGTCACTAGGCATAACCACATCATCTCTATATTGAGCCATATTTTCAAGCCTAATCACCTCCATGAACTATTTCAAAGAAATCAACATTTAATTAAAAATAATCATACACAATCTATGTAAAATATGATGATAAACTAACAAAAGATGTAGAAACAAACCTCTTCATTCTCAATGGTGTGAGCCAAGGGAAGGATCACCTGCCCTCCAAAGCATCCAACGCGAGAAACGGGGATGCTGCAAGGCCCGGCTTTCACAGCAGCAACAGAGTAGGCGTCAATGCCGCTGTCAGCCCATTCAGACCGGTGCTCCCTTAGAAACCTCAACAGAATAGCCGGAGGTACGTT
>JAYDZE010296164.1:0-18779 GCA_034509125.1 Monilaria moniliformis | reverse complement strand
GACCTGAATTTCTTGGGGTGCAGCGGGAGAAGAACTTATCTTGTTTGGAAACAAATCTGGATCTGCAATAGCAAGAACAGTTTCCAAATCACAAACTTAATCCAAACCCATTTTTTTGACATGATCTAGTGATATGAGTTTCCTCTTCCTCGTTCTAGATACAGGTTGCAATTCACAACAAGTAGTTCACTGAAAACCCCAATCCTGCAGAAATTCAGTTGCAACAAGAATAGAGGCCTAATGTGATTCCATTCTCTCACTTTCCCTAAACAGCCCACAGCAGCTAATTGCTGTCATTCTTAAGCATGTAATGTAAACTACTCAAATCAACATATTACAGTCAACTAGAGTTCTTTGGGCTCATTGGTCAAACAAAGGAAGAATTACATTCTGCATTTTGCAGCATGATGCATAACCTTTTTAGGACTCCGCCAGAGTGTTCTTGGGCTCACCAGCCAAAGAAAGAAAGGCTTACATTATGCATTTACAAAACAATCTAATATTCAAAGATTTTCTACTTAGACTATCACTTGTGATTGTCAACCAGACCAGATGAAACAAATGAATCTATTGCCTTCTGAGCAAAGTTTCAAACTTCTTTAATCTGATTATTTAAACAAAAACAATGACATAAAAAAAAGAATACCGAAAAACCATGTGCACATTAACAAAAACTAAAATTCACCTCAGACAGGAAAGGGGCATCAAATAACTCAAAAAGGCTATCTAGTAAAATATCCATCTGTGGTTTCAACTGAACACATATAGTACTCACTCGAAACCCAAAAATAAAAAATCTTTTTTATTTAAATCGCCTCACTATTTGAACGAAAATCAAACACGCAGCTGCAATCAATTTGATTGCAAGAAAAGGGGAACAGAAAAGGGACTTACTTAGAAGATGCAAAGGACATAGCAGGGGCCCGGCCTCGATAATGGGGTCTCGTGTTGGGATCGAGGATCCCTTCTTTACACTTGTCATTATTCCGAGCCGAGGCGCAAACACCCCGTATGTCCGAGGAGCAGCACTTGATGGCGAATACCCGCCGCTTCTTCCGGCGGACATCCAAAGTCAGTCCACTCTGCCAGCTCAGAATCTCAACATCGGCTCTCCGCATCACTCCAAACGGCGGCGTCGTAAATCCTCTAGCTGCCGCCATTTCCTATGGAATCGTCTCAAACCAATGCCATCATAAGAGAGGAAATGCCGGCAGTCGATCAAGTGTAATGAAATAAAAAAACCCTAGCCACCACCAGAAAACCTCTGGGGGTTTGTGGTTTTACTATTTCTTTACACGACTCCTAAAAAATAAACAATTCTTTCGCTGATTTAAGTGTGGAACAGTTTAGGAGAGAGAAAGGGGCATTGGAGGAGAGAAAAGCGGAGGAGGTCGCTGGCACAACCCAAATTGAGTGATCACATTATATCCATACAGTTGTAGTTATAGAAAGAGTGGGATTTGGGGGTGTACGGTTGCTACACTGGTGGCTTAGGGGTAAAATCGGTTTGGCGATGAGAATTGGTGGTGCTGCGAATCCCGGTGGTGGTGGGGGATGGGTTTAAACCCACACGTGAGCTTTTGCTCAGAAGAGGGGTGGGCCCCCTCACTCACTCCCTCCCTCTCTCCACACTATTTTTATTATTTTTTTTATTAATTTTATTTTCTAATTCACCATTTAATTTGCAGCATAATTAGTAAAACACTTTTTTTTTATTAATTGGTCGGAGTTTTTTAGCCATTTAACTTTTAAATTTTAATAAAGAAAAATCTCTGCTTCCAATATCAGTTGGTCTTCGAGTGGAACATGCGATGCTATTTGTGCGGAATTATATTTATATTTGCCATATAAATCTATAAATTTTTTCGAAGTTATTAGCTAATATAAAAATAATGTAGTTTTGACAAGTGAGTATAATATAATATTAGTCACTCTATTTTATTTATTACAAGAAAATTTCAAAAAAATTATTGTTTAATTTATCATATAAAAATACAAATTAATATTTCATTCTGTTGTTCTTTCCATTGTCATACTAATCATACAAAAATTATTTCCATTAATACAAATTTAATACATAACTTTTTTTATATATACATAATTCTATATTTTCATGTTCGTCGCGATTCTATTCCTATTCGTATTTCTTATGAATACTAATCATAAGAATTATCTAAGGTTTGTCATTTATTTCTTAATTCCGTATTTCATACCCCTTTTATTTCACGTCATAACATTTACTATTCAGACTTCATTGTTGGACATAACATTTACTTTCATTATTCTTTTTAAAATTATTAAATACCCCATACTATATATCTAAGAATGTACTTATAAGAGTGACATCTATGAGGGCTTGCCTCACCACAATTTATGAACCGGAAGCGGCCAAAACTAAACCTACAAATCCAGACGGTCGGTTATTATTATTATTGTTGTTGTTGTTATTTAATGTTAAATGTAGAAATATGTTATAAAACAGTGTACCCTCCATGGTAGAGCAAAATATTTGAAGTTATAATGATATTAATTTATTTATTTTTATTATAATAAAATTATTATTTAATATTTACAATAGTAGTTTCCAATATAATAACTGCAAATTCTACATGAACATGATCATGGAATAATAATAATGAGCTATGTGTTTCCTACATTTATGGGTGACAGCTGCTATTAGGATGTGTTTGGTAAAATAGATTTGGATTGTAATTATATGGATTTGAATTCCATATATTTCAATTCCAAACTTTTGTTTGGTAAGTCAAAAATTAAACAAGATTTGAAATTTACTTTTAATTGAATAGTTATATATATATATATATATTATGTAATTCTATATTATTTTTCTATATATTTTGAATTGTGTGTGCAAATGTATGTGTTGTGTGTGTTTGGAATTGCTAAATATTTTTATAGTACCAAACAATGAATTTGAAATTCAAACCTCTAATTTCGTGATACCAAACAAACTAGTGTTTGACATTGACTGAAAGAAGAAAAGTGTTGATTATCCAGAAATATATATATTAATTATCCCACCAACAAAAGTACTCTTATGCAGTATCAACAGAAGATTTGATTATGTCAGATTCTAATAAACTGAGGACATGTGACGAACAATAAGTTGGTGGAACGAAAAGGGCGATAGTAACAATTGTAAGAGATGAGGATAGAAATAATAAATGGCGCCACATGGATGGATGGCAAGAGAAAAGACAAAATGGTGCTTACAAATGGAAATCCAAACCAAGGCAAGAAAACACACACACACACTATATATATAATTTAATGCAATTCTATCCTTTCGCATTTCCATCGCTTTCACAAATAAACAAACTAGTAAACAGCATAGTCACTTTTGCCTTGCAGACTTTGGTTGATAAGAATTGATAGAGTTGGATTAATAAAAATATCTAACTCTATGGATGTTTATTGTTTTTACATTAGAATTAGGATGCATATTCCCTTTTGGAAAAGGATGGATAACCCTAAGTCTTTGATTTATCTAATTTTGCATGGTTAAATGGACATATATATCTTACTTAGAAAGATTGAATATCGTTTATACATCACTTTTTCCTCAATACATCAAAGTAGACAAATGATATATTAATTAGTTTTCTAGAAAAAATTACTTTGACACTGAAATTTTCTGTCGATTTTTAGAGTTATAATATATTATCAACTGTGATATATCAATATCTAATGGGCGTATTTTATTTAAAATTTAGAATCAGTTTTATTTTCTCTCTCTTGCTCTCTAACTATGAATTTCGGTCTTATCCAACTAT
Organism: Monilaria moniliformis; assembly: GCA_034509125.1. Taxonomy (NCBI): domain Eukaryota; kingdom Viridiplantae; phylum Streptophyta; class Magnoliopsida; order Caryophyllales; family Aizoaceae; genus Monilaria; species Monilaria moniliformis. The sequence continues at coordinate 14,985 of JAYDZE010296164.1, read as the reverse complement.
CCCCTGATAAAGTGGTGCCACATCAAATGATATATCAGATTCAATTTTGATAGATATTTTATAATTCAATTTGTGTAAAATTATAATAATATTTAAGTTCGTGTATTTATTAACAACTTTCAAAGTTCGTATCCAAAATGCACCCAAAGTTCATCTATTTTGCCATCAATAACTCTTTCGTTTTTATATAATTTTTATAAGTAAAATGATGTCATTTTGATGACGTGGTGTCACATCAACTACAATGTAAGATTCAATTTTGACGGATATTTGATTTGTGAAAAATTTATAACAATATTTAAATTCATGTATCCATTCACTACTTTCAAAATTGTTGTGCAAAACTAACATACACCAAAAATTCATGTACGTAAGCGTCAATACCCCAATAAAAAACTATACCCTATTTCGCAATTCGACACGATTTTAAAAGTTGACAATTAATTATTGATTTATATTATTTTGCAACCGAAACTCAATTACTATTTCCAGTTACCACAAATCTTGGGATTGTTGATTTGGCTTCTCATTTTTGCCACCTTGAGGGAATAGATCGGTGTCACAATAGGGAGTAGTTCAGTGGTCGAATTAAAGGCATAAAGCAACTAACAAATGAGATTTTCGACGTACAAGTGGAATTCAATATATAGTCACATATTATTGCCAAACTAGAATGTCACCGGTGTAATTAATTTATGGGCTTTGATATTTTTGAAAATAAGAATGTTTTGGTGTATGATTTATTCAGTGTTAATAACAATATTTTAGTGTATAATTTATTCAATGTTAATTGAGTATTGATGGAGAATTTCAATAGAGAAGATGAATTTATTGTTTGCATCACAATAATAATAATAATAACAACAACAACAACAACAACAACAACAACAACAACAATAATAATAATAATAATAATAATAATAATAATAATAATAATAATAATAATAAAAGTTAAAGTTGCGGTGGAAATTGACGAAGAGGGCTGCAGCACCGCTGCCCAGCGCTGATTCCCCGGCTGCGGCGATGTCTCCTCGCCCCCATTCCCGTCCCGATGCGGCCGCCGCATTATTTCATGCATATGCGGCAGCGTTAATGTTGCTCTAAGAAAAGAAAATAACTGATTTTTCTGGTGACTTCGTATGCTGAATTATATGACATGATTTGTACAATGTTAAATGCCACATTAACCTATGCTGCAAAACTGTTTCAGTATAAATACATTTGGTTCTATAATTTCGCTTCTATGACTCAACATTTTCAAGTATCCTGAAAAGCTATGGTTCCCAACATATATTCATTAGTAAATTCCAACATAATTAGTTATTTGTATTCATGATAGTACTCGTGACTTGCAACCATACCTGAAACAACAATTGCTAATTACTATTGAGTACAAGGCTTTTGCTAACTAGTTAATCAATTAACTGTATTATAAATTACATTTTATTATGTATTGTAATACTTCAATTTATAATTAGGAGAATCAATTAACCATTAGAGACTCTGATTTTTGCGTTTTTATTAGTTTATCTGCACTACTTTAACAACGCTTTTATACTGCTGATCCATGATTTTTACTTTGTATTTGAAATTTGGAACATGATAAATGCTGGAAATTTTGACAATAGCTATATTCGTACAGATTGAACATTAATAAATTATCGTATTTTTCATATTAATTTTAATTTTATTTCAACAAAATCAACACATTTTATTAATAAAATACAATTGCATGTAACAAATATTATCTAAAGAAATAAAGCACCATCTACAAAAGGACGGTATCCGCAACAATCAATCCGCAGACAAAAGCTAGCCAGCCAACTGTCTCACCCAATCCCATGGCCATCTTCGAAATTTTCTTCCTCTCCCTCCCCATAATCCTTGTTTTCCTCTGGTCAACTCATCGCCGGAGAGCCACGTCGCTGCCGACCAACTGGCCGGTGGTCGGAATGCTTCCGGGACTCCTCCCCAACTGCTATCGGATCCACGACTACATAACAGAGCTGGCCGCCGAATCCGACGGCACCTTCGAGTGGAAAGGCCCCGTCCTCTCCAACATGGACATGTTGCTTACTAGCGACCCTGCAAACATTCACCACATCTTCAGCAGAAACTTCTCCAACTATCCAAAGGGCCCCGAGTTCAACAAGATCTTCCAAATCTTGGGCGACGGCATCTTCAACGCAGACTTCGACATGTGGGAGCTCCACCGCCGCACCACTCTCTCCTTCTTCACCCATCCCGACTTCTACACCTTGTTGGAGACGGGCATTTGGGACAAGATCGACAACGGGCTTCTCCCCGTTCTCGACCATTTCTGCGAAGCAGGGATGGATGTCGATTTGCAGGATATTTTCCAGCGGTTAACTTTTGATACTATTTGCAAGCTGGTTTTGGACTATGATCCTCGCAGCTTGTGCGTGGAGATGCCTCACGTCGCGTGCGAGAAGGCGTTTAATGATGCGGTTGACGCTCTGCTGTATCGCCACCTTCTCCCGGAGGGGGTGTGGCGGTTGCAGAAATGGCTGGGGATTGGTAGAGAGAAGAAGCTCAAAGAAGCTTCTACGGCTTTCGATGAGTTTATCTACCCTTGTGTGGAAAGAGCTGCGGATGAAACCGATGGTTTCAGCCTGTTAGCAACTTTCAGAAAGGAGTTTCAACGGAAGAATAATGATTGTTTAACTGATTCAAGGAAATTCTTGAGGGATACGGCGTTGAATTTGATGTTCGCCGGTAGAGACACCACCGGTGCTACTCTGACGTGGCTTTTCTGGCTAATTGCTCGCCACCCTCAGTCGGAGACGAAGATCCGGCAAGAGATCGAGGGGGACAATTGGAGAAGGCAGTTCGATGTTCAAGAGTCGCGGAGGCTGGTTTACCTCCACGGAGCTCTGTGCGAGACTCTCCGGCTATTCCCTCCGGTGGCATTGGAACATAAAGCTCCGATGCAACCAGATAATCTGCCTTGTGGTAAGCAAATTAAAGAGAATGCTAAAGTGATAATCTCTTTCTACTCGGTGGGCAGAATGGAGAGTGTGTGGGGGAAAGATTGCTTGGAGTTCAAGCCGGAGAGATGGATTACGAGCAGAGGAGGGATGAGGCACGAGCCGTCGTATAAGTTTCCGGCATTCAACGCTGGGCCAAGGACGTGCTTGGGGAAGGAGATGGCGTTCGTGCAGATGAAGATGGTGGCCGCAGCGATCTTACATCGCTACCACATCAAGCTTGTTGAGGGTCATGCAGTTTCACCTCGTGATTCCATCATACTTCAAACCAAGCATGGTTTGAGGGTGAGTTTATCCAAGATCACTAATTAATGCTTTGATCAACAATCTCCGGTTTGTATAAGTTAATTACATGTGTATGGAAGATTAATGAGCTTTAATATTCTGTTTTGCATAGCTGAGAGCTGTTCTGTTTTATAAATTCGTTGTTTCTCAAGTTCTATTTACGTCCATAGTGTACAAGTGTTCAGACAAAAGATTTGGTTGAAGGCTGCTTCTCTAAAAGTTGGATACTCTATTGCGTATTGGTGTTTCATCTTCTATTACACTTATAAATGAATGCCGTGTGTCAATCTTATGATATATGCTTAACGGTGGTAACTATAACAGTGCGAATGAATGCCTAAGGAGTGTGAACTTCTACCAAATTTAAAAATGGAAAATACATTGGAAGGAAATATCTCAAGCCTGTGTTCAACTGTTCATCTTCTTATTAAATTGGTGTTCTTGAAAAATCAATGATCAATTAGAATATCAATTGTTTTAATAATGACAAATATTAGGCTTCCAACTAGAAAAAATGGTTTGTATAATTTTTTCAAACTTCTGGGATTCAATTTGTATACTCTTTCTTTTTCTTTTTGCGCTTAAAGTTCGAGATCATAGATTGCTGGGTTTTTTTTTTTTTTTTTTTTTCAATTCTGAAAATATTACATTGCGTCATGAATTCTAAATATTCCTATCTAGTATATGGATTATCCCTGTTATCAAAAGAAGAAGAAGAAGAAAAGAAAAACCGCAGCAACCATGTGAAATCCAAACTCAACTGACCAATTCCAATCAAATCACCGTAAATTGCATGACAAATGTAATGCAGATTTTCCAACGATATGATCGAATTCATCCACAAAAACTACAGGAAACATCATCGTTTGATACTAATTTTTTTCTTGGGCTGGGATGTTGGAATAAAAAAAAAATTAAGGCAAAAATTAAGAAATATTTTAGCCTAGATAAGAATAAATAATTTAGTTAGTTGTTTGTATAATTTATTTGTTGATAAAGTTTATCTTTTAGAGTCTTAGTCAAGAATTTACTTTACATAAAGAGTTGAATGCAGTAGACTAATTATCAATCCAGCCTAATACAATATCGTATTTTCCAACATTGGACACCTCCGACACCAGAAAAAGTGGTTTGATATTTTTAGATTTTGAATTAGTTTGTGATGGACGGGTTGTTGGACTAATTTTCAAGAACACTAATTTAATGGTAAGATTGTCCTAAAGAAGATGATGATGAACAACTGCTTGGAATATTTCCTTCCGATATACTTTTTTCATTCTTAAATTTGGTTGGAATTAATGTTGCTGTCTTCAAGCTCAACTCAAGTTGCAAATCCAGTAGCTCGGTTCATTTATCTCATGTTTATTTTGGTGATTTAATCAGCCCAATGTGGGAATGTTAGATGATGTAGGCAAATCTCAGAATTCATAAGCACATAATGGCTTACGTTGTTAGACATAGAATTGTGTAATAAATAAATATTAATCAAAATTTAGTAATTTATATTTTTAATTAAAAATTATTATTTTAAATTAATTAATTAAAATTTATAAATAAGAAAGAAATGGGCCTGGCCACGTATTGCGGCTTGATGCACCAAGAAACTTGGGTAGCAGCTAAACTTATGCAAGCGATGCGACAAGAAAACGTCGAAGCAGCTAAATATAAAAAAATAATCCAAAAACACCAAACCAAAAATAATCAATGAGTCGGGTTCATATTTCACTATCTTGTCTATTATACACGGCATTTTTGGTGACAAAAATCTTTTATCAAACATACAGGGATAACTTGGGTTTCCCAAGCATCAAACCAAAAATGAATTGGTAAGTAAACCATTAATTTACATTTACAATCCATCCATGTTGTTCTCCGCGACCAAGATAGTACACTGAAAAGTGAAAAGAACCCGGAAAAGAATTGAAGGATCGGTGGTAATGCTACAACCACCTATTAGAAACATTATGGTACCATGGAACTCAAAATGGGGATTATTTACAAATTACATAGACAGCCCAAGTGGAATATTTTTGGGATTTTGGTTTCTCTCTTGTTTTTCACCGAGTCTCGTTACTTGTAGGTCACATAAGAGCAACAAAAATTAAGAAATACGGAACATAAACTACAAGAAGATAAAAAAAAAATATTAAGCTGTACAGACACCGACGTGCTGGAGTTTACAGCATGGAGTGACTACTTGATAGGCCAAGTTGCTTGAGCAGACATAATGATGCCTACGATGACACCAAATAGTCCAAGTGCACTCCCGAAGATCTCGATAACAAGGATCTTAACAAAAAGAGTCGAGTTTTGTGCGTCCGACAGAGCACAACTGCTTCCAATTATTCCAACACATAGCCTGTGTGAAACCATTTGTGGACAGAACAAAGGAAAGTGAAAACCAGTGGAGGGAGGAGAAATGTCTCCTTAAATCTAACATAAAGGCGGTGAAAGAAAATTTAAACTCACCCACAGACAAGATTTGCAAATCCCACAATGATTCCAGATGCAAATATAGCATAGCCTGCTCTGAGGGACTCTGGGTCATAAATCTTGGATGTAGGCACACTGTCTAGCTTTGTCTGAAGAATGATAGCCACGATGACTCCATATATGGCAACGGCCTCACAAAAAATCACACTGAGAGAAGGATGGAGTTAGACAGAGTTAGCAGTAACCCCGTTAGTCATTACATTACGAATAGCATGAATGCTTGTCAGTCTCAACTACATTAGCATTTAGTAGTCTCTCAAACAACTAGATAATCAAAACAAGAATATGCTCATTTATCATCTAGAACCACTTGTGTATTTAATTTTTATATAGTCCTTAATTCTCTCTATAGGTAGAAAGGAAGTGTCCTGGAATTTATATGCTGACTGCTCAGGTTAAACCCAGCTTAAGTGGCTGAAATCTATAGGCAGTACGCACATAGGTTTAGTCATTGAATTACATTTCTCTTCAGTCAATTTGTAAGGAAACACAATGAGATAAGCAAGTAAATTATCTGAAACATTAATTATTTAAATCCATTTCATTTTTAATGACATAAAAGCATATTGATAAAATCCATGAAATCAGTGAAAACTATAAAAAAAAAATGAGATTAAAGTTCTTTTAATTCTTGCCTGTCATTTTCATCCATTAAGTTAGTTCCATGTAAAGATTGGAAATATAAAATCTTAAGATGAATGAGGACCCAGCACAAATCTTATTATAATATAATGCTTAAAAAAAGCTAACATAATTATTTTTTTCGAGTAAGAAGAAGATTTAGAGATGGAATTTTACTGATAAACAAAATAACGGTCAATAGTACATGTAGAGGACAAGTTGTCTGCAGGAAAGTAAGACAACAAACTATAACCAATGATACTAATTTCACTCATGTACCAGAGAGCTTGAGCGTATAGGCAAGTCAGTGGGGAATGTTATCTTACACACATGGGCAACTGCTTAAACACCTAGTGTTATTTGGCTTTGAGATAGTAATACATGAGACGTCAAATACACTAGGCGATCACTATAAACGTGTAGGATAACACGACTTCTACATATTAAGTTTACTGGGAAATTTTAGTGTTAAAGCAAAATAAAATTTTGGAGTGCCGAATTATTTTAGTAAACCACTGATTGATCGGTTATCTTAAAAGAAATTATTTAGTAAACCACATACGATGCATAAAAATGATGACCTTTCCCCACGACAAAAAACATTTAAAAAGAGAAAACTTTAAGGAAAACGAATAGGAAAAGAATGCAGGTACAATATATAATGCTTAAGTGCATTAAGTCCCTCAATTTCCTAACATGATCTTGTTAAAAAGAGTTGTATGTATGTATCAACATACTTATACGTGCAACCAATAGGTAAGGTTGTCTTAGAACAATCCAAGTAGAAAGTGCTGGAAAAATAATAGAAAGTAATCTCACTATTGTAATAAGCATTCAGTTTTTACTCTGAGATAGTTCCTGAACATTTTTTAGCAGCTTTAATCTTTGATATCTTCTAAAACGAGAGCTCAGGATACTATGCATTTTAATTTTTATCCCCTACCACACTATCTCTCAAAACTGTTGAAAAGCTTTTGATCTAAGAACTCAATTTGACGTTTAAACATCAAATCAAATTCCTAAACAATGAATTATGAATCAACTAACTTCATATTTAGGAATACTTCTGCACATTCCAATTCTCACTAAGTTCGTAACGAAGTATCTCCCAACTAGCATTACATCACCACAGCAAAATAAAAAACAGTCTACTAAGCTACGATTAAGCAATAAACTCGATAACTGAATGCTCAATATATCAGCATTCACAAGAACTAATTGCAAATCTAAAACTGCTCAGATTGAAAAAGTACCTGATTAAGTTTTTGGAGGTAATGCGAGGAGCTTTGATGGCAGCACCAATTAAACTACTTCCAGTTATATATATTCCCCTAAAATTTCCGACACGTAAGCAAAAATCATACAAAAATTCACCAGCAAGAGAAGCAGAAGTGTATATCACAATGAGCGAGAAATACCAGGCGGCGCCGAGGACCGAGACGCCGATAGATATGGCGATTCCGATAGCGGAGAAGGTGTACGGAGAGATCTGAAGCAAAGCTCGCGCCCATGAACTCGATGAAGTCACCATCGTGATGAACACCTCTCTCTCTCCCCCTGGTGAGATCGGAAGAAAATCAATCGACTGTGTTTTAGTGATCAATAAAAATCAATTATGAGAAGACACGTGTCTATGCTGAAAAGGCTTGTTTTAAAATGTGGGCTTAAATTATGGCCTCTATTTCTGTTTTGTCTTCATAAATTCGTATTAGGCTCCTTTCATTGTCGTGAGCTGTTCACTAGCTTATTAAATTTAATTTAATTTAAAATAAATAAGTTCTAATTATATTAGTTCAATATTAAATAAAATTAATTATTGTGATTAGTATTGCTATCACTATTTGTGTACACACACGAGACCAACTTTGTTTTGCATAAAGTCTCATGAATGTCCCAACATTTAAAGGGTTGCAATTTTTATACCCATACTTTGCTTATAGTCTCAAAAATGTCTCAAATAAAATATGTGAAGAGCCAGCTGAGTTTGAGTTGGAACATTTTTGAGATTTTGTTATTAGTAACATAATGCAAAATTTTAAATACCGAGGCATTTTTAAAATTAAGGCGAACAACAGGTGTATAAATGCGATATTTCAAAGATTGAACATTAGGATTTAAGCAAATATTGGGACATTCATGGGTTTTCACAACACCAAAGAAAACTATAAATTGATCCTCGAAGCCCTATGAAAGGAGAGCCATGTAAAGAACAAAAATACTACTGAAATATAACATACGCAACGATATATATTATAGATATTATATATTCCCCTCGTTCCAAAAAATATATTTTGAAATGTCTCATAAAATAATGCACACTTTTTAAATTTTCTTTTTTGAATATTTTTTCATTTATACTTTAACATCTATTTATAAAAAAATCAAATATGATCCATCATTTTCTACATTAACTAATATAAAAAAAAACAACAAAATGAGATTCTTTCTTTATTTACAAATACACCACCTAACTTTTATATCTTAAAACTCGTGTCATACCAAAATATGCACTATTTTGTTTGACGAAGAGAGTATATAAAAATTGAAAAGGAGTTGCGAGCATTGAGGCAAGCAAGGGTATTAATGGATTCTTGTTCCTGAAAAAATGGGGCAAATCCATTCGCCGAAAGGAACTAAATAATATATATAACACAAATTGCGTATTCAATTTCTGAAAAGCGGGATGATTTTTTATATTTCGTTTTACTACTTTTTATGCCTCTGTTAAGTTAAACAATATGATGGTATATTCTTGAATTTGTGTTTGTTGTGTAGCCATGTTGGGACGGTATGGTGAGTACTGAGGAGAGTGGTGGAGCGGTACTGTTCGTGGGTTAGCGAGAGAGAGAGAGAGAGAGAGAGATTTCTGGCAGATAAGTTGAGTGACGAACAAGTGGACACAACTCTTATTTTTGTTTTTAGGCAGCATTGCATTCTTGATTAAGAGATGTCATATGCGAATTCGGTTGGCAATCTGCTTGCCAACAGTGAATATTTGGGATATTTGTGAAAACAAGTGATATTATAAGGTTTAAGTTGTAGCTTTGGTCTTAATGAAATTAGTTTCTATTTCCAACTAAAAAAAATACTAGTTTTCTTTTTCTCCAAAATAATATGTTATAAATTAATGGAATCCACTTGTCAAACAATCAGGAAATTTGGGTTGTGCTATTTTTATTAAATTATACTGATAATTTTAATTTTAATTTTAAAAAATCAACACAAGATAATTTTATGGCATTTGGATACAAATCATGTACCTTTATATTGTAATAGAGTTTAAAGAAAAATTTGTGTCTATATATTTAAATTTTATTGGGCTACTTTAGTAGTATATTTATAGAATTAAATTCTAATAACACATTGATGGCATGTAAGGTAGCGTTGCTGTCGGTTCATAAACCGCCGATTCCGATTTTGAAAAAATTAGAACCGAAACCGGGCAGGGAAGAAAAATTGCAGTTCGGTTTAAAATTGGCGTTTTTTAACCATCTTTTATCGGTTTTTAATGATTTTCCACTATATTTTCCGATTTTCCACTGCTCGACAGTTTTTTAATGATTTTTCTAGTTTGAGGCTAAAATTGACAGTTAATCATTGATTACAGTTTCAAAAATTCTATAATCGGACCAATATAATCGATATACTTGTTTCGGTTCAACCCGTGAGAGGCAGTTACGATTCCAAAATCAGAACCACTGATTCGTTTTCGAATCGAACCAGCGATTCCGATTTAATCATGCATCAATAATGTAAGGTGAACAATGCATCCATAATTAAGTGCGGCGCACCCACAAATAAAGAAGTGGTGAAAAGAAGATGTGGTCATCGTCTTTCCCTTGCCCTTGCGATTCGCCGCGTTTTGGCCCATTGGACGGCTTATACTCGTTGCGGCGCTTGCTTCGCCTCCTCTTGTTGTATACTGTCCGTGAGGCACTCTTCGATCTGTCGTGGGTCGTCGTTTCCCCATTGCCCGACCACTTCTCATAATAGCTCACCCTCTCTCAAGTCTTGAGGTACTTGAATGCCGAAGGTTTTCTTGTTGATACATGATCTGTGTCTCCTTCAGCAAATCTGCCTCACTCCAGCCGCTTTTCCATTACGACTCAAAGTGGTTGTAGATGGTGCAAAAATTTGGTGAATTCTGGGCTCACCCTCTCAAAGTGGGCTCGAAGCATAAGAGTCGTGCACTCAATTCTCCCAAAATGTGCGGGATTTTTGGGAGTTTACAACGACGAGGTCTTCGCTAACATCGACGTAGCACTCGAATCGTCCGAGTTTTCTCCATCGAGTACGCAGTGTGTTTGGGTTGATGCCTGTGAATCTTCGCTTCGTCGGGGAGTTGGAAGGATGACATGCTTTGGGGCGACGCCGAACCAATGCCAGAAGACGACGTAGACGACGATGGAGTAGGAACCCCACCTACAAGGGGATTTGCTTGCAGAGTAGGAGGAAATAAGAAGAATGGTGGATTTTGAGGGTCGAAATTGAGGGTGTTTAGATTAACGCCTAGGGACCTAAGATGATTATTGAGTTGCATTTAGTAGGGAATGTTTGGATCATAGTTGTAATTTTTTGGACCCATTGTGAAAGAAAACGTGGGAAGAATGAAGTGAGAGAAAATAGATAATGTGAAGAAGATGTGTGAAAAATGATATAAGGATTTCAAGGTATCTATAGATGTAAAATACGAACAAAAAAAAATAAAAATAAAAACTAATTCGGATTGTTGGAAACGAAATAGTCGTTATGCTATTTAATTATTATTTTTATTTCATTATCAGATTTTAAAAAATATATATGTTTATCACGTCATGTGTCACGCTATTATTGGCCAACGAGTGAAAAAAGCACCTGCATGCTTAGGCACGCCACAACGTGCGTGAAGCCAGTGCCCAACGCACCGCATCGCTATGCTCGGACCCTTTAACACGCGGGTGCGTGTTTTGGACAGTTTTGAGCACGGGGTGCAGTCGCCCTTATACTCGACATGCCAATTCTCCAATGATTGGAAAAGTTGGAAGTTTAATTTTACAATAAGTTAAAGTATGACATTATTGCAATGTGTCAAAAATGTCATGTTAAAATTATAAAATAGACGAAAGTTCGTGCATTAACTGACAATGAACTCTTAAAAATTTATTGAATATTTCTTAGAATTTCAAACAGTTTCTGATTTTTATGTGATAAGTTTATGATTTACATGGTTCGGTTTCTAGCTTATAATTGTAAGGTCTAACTTTATAGAAAAAGGAGCATAGGTCATATCTTATGAAATATAATTTCGTTTTGGATAATAATATCAAAAAGAAATTAGGAAATATGGGATGTAAATTTTATAGGATGGGGTGCGTTGGTGCAACTCTGAATGGTCAACTTTGCAAAACTAAGAACGTGCATCACGTGTTAAATACTTATGGTAAACTTTTCTAAAGCAGGAAGTAGGAACAGCTAGAGCAGCACCATTCATGATTCATGCTTGTCAAATATTAATGCATTCTGGTTCAAAAATAAATAACTAACATGTTGCCATAGTTAAACTTAACTACTCGAGTCTGTATTACCGCAAAAAAAGGGGAATATATCATAATTTGAAAATTTTGAATATCAATCTAATTTTATATTTTATTTTTTACTGTACATTTTTTTTTTGTGGGATAATTTTCCTACGAGAGGGAATGAGAAGAATTAGAAAATGGATTGCTGAGGTATACTATGTAGAGATACTCAAATTGAATCAGTGATCGATTTTTAGGTTTCGTCGTAAACCTAATTGGTTATTTCCAATCATGTAAATCAATAGTTCAAACTACACTCATAGGCCTAGTATTTCCGACAATTCCAATGGCTTCTTTATTTCTTCATTTTAAAAAATAAGATTGTTTAGATTTGACGGGACTCAATCTCATTCGTTTTTTTTTAACTTATACTTGTATTGTATATAACATAAATATTATTCAAAATATGGTAGAATATGTGATTTTTGCTAATGATATATATATATATATATGGGCACATATTATATTGCCACTGAAAATCAAGATACTGAGATTGAACTTGTTAATAGATTCATAACCTTTCGAGCACAGTCAATAACCATTCGAACCCATTTTACTTATAGGAATGCAATTTGGAAGGAAGTAAATGATTAATTTCACAAAACAAATAATTTTTTTTAATCGTACTAAAATTGTTGCATATTATTATAATTTGAGTTGAGAAAATACTCCACTATATATAGTCATTGGATAAGTGCAATTAGTTCCCTTTCCCCCAGTCTGTAAACTACCGTGCCTCGTGATTGACTAAACAAATTTAGATAATATATTTATTTATTTATAGATGACAACTTTGAATAATATTTAGTAATGATATTATTAAAACTCTATAGTCGTCCTACTCTCCAACCAGAGATTCTTGGACCCAATGTCCACATCATTCCAACTAAGACCCGAATGGCACAACTTTTTGAATCCATAGAATAAAACCATTAATTTAAATACCATATTGTACACATCAAAGAAAAAAGAGAGACATATATATTAGTTTACTCTATATAATATTTGACCTGTATGATATTATATGGTTATGCATGATATATAGCGTAACTGTGATGGAACTCAAATAAAATAACTATGAAGGGTTTGACGTATAAAAGAGGTAAATTCACTAATTTTTAGCCTTTCAAATACTAATTATTTTTGTTTTAATAAGCTGTTATAGTTATTTATTTTTGTTTTTAAAGATAATCAATAATGATTCCCCATTTAGCTGTGGTGACTCGAAATATGGTAAGCTTCAACACACGCAACATTGCAACAATAAACTTTCCTATTCACGTGATCCCCTTTGCACTTTTGGTTTGTTGCTGCTAATATCATCTTTTGTTTCATACCCTTATTTACTTTCAAAGTTTCCTATTTTCTACCCTTTATAACTTATTGCCAAAATTTTGGAGTTATTTGTAAAAATAGTATGAATTTTAAAAATATAAATAATAGTCTGAATTTTAATGAAAGTGGTAAAATTGACCCAAACTCTAAAAAATTCTAAAAGATTATCCTTACTTGTCAAAAAATCGCGAGCTTTGTGTTATGTCAATTCTTGACCTCGTGTAAAGTGTAAGTTTGTTTTAGTTGAATCAAATTTTATAGACTTTCCACATTAACATTCCGACCTTTGGTGGAATAAATACCAACCATGCAAGTTTACTCTAAATTTATAAGATCTTCGTTGCTCCCACATGATTTTTTTTTATATTTTTGAAATTAGTGCCATTTTTACAATTTTCATAAAATTTAAAACTATTTTTTTATACTTTTTAAAATTCAAGATATTCTTTATAATTTTTCTAAAAATTCATATAATGTTTTTATATTTTTTAATATTTATGTCATTTTTATGAATGAATCCAAAATTACAATTAATTCATTTTTACCCATTTGGCAGGCAAAGATATGTGCATTACCGTGAAACAAATACTCACTCCGTCTCAATTCAGATGACACACTTTCATTTTCGATTTGTCCCAATTCAGATGACACACTTTCCTAATATGGCAAAAAATTAGTACATAATAAGGGACATCTAATATCACTTTATTGCATTAATTAATAGTTTTTTTTTCTCTTTTCATTAATTTATTTAACAACTTTTTCTCTTTCCTTCTCATTTCTCTCTCTTTATTAATTCATCTATCAACTCCCTCTCTCTCCACTTACACTTCATAATTACAAGCTTCTAAAATATCGTGTCGAAATTCAAATGGGTCATCTGAATTGGGACGAAAGTAGTAATAAAAAGAACTTTCTTTAAGGAGAGAAGTCTGCGCCGCAAGAATTCTTAATACACTGTTTTGGACTAATAATAGTAGCAACTTTTTCTTGCAAATTCCTGATATCCGCATTTTTTATATGCAGAATAATTAAATAAATAAAATATGTACTTTTTAACAATTTCCCTCATTTTATTTTATAATTTGCCCATCTTTTTTGTCAGCATATGCAACAAGATTTTCAAGGGTTTCAGTTCTGTGAGATATAAAATGATATTTGTACACCTTCTTCAAAAACCCACCTCGAGCAAAAGAAAGACTATCTCTACTACTCCATCCTCCAACCTTATCTCACTCCATCTCTCCTTTCTCTCTCATAAAAATCAAATCTTGATAGGTTTCTTGAGGAAACCCATCTGAAACCAGAACAGCAAGAGAGAGAGAGAGAGAGAGGGGTGGAGAAAAAATGCAAGGTGTTCTTCAGTCAAAAGGGCTTCTTTCCCTGCCCTCAAACCCAAGAATCAGAGCTTCCATTCCGCAGCCATCGAAGGGTTTAAGGTACAGATTCAGTCCATTAAACCCCTGTTTGAAATCTAATGGACCCTCGTTATCCGTTAATGGGTTCTCGAGGTTTCAAGGATTTGTGACAAAGCCTCGATTTTTTGGTCAAAATAGTAGAAATTATCCTATCTGTAGAGCTGAGGCTGCCGCAGCTTCTGCTGATGGGCAGCCTGTTTTTGGGGAGAAAGATTCATCACCTAAGTTTATGGGAATTGAGGTGGTGACACTCAAGAAAATTATCCC